>SKCR01038846.1:0-85806 GCA_019454045.1 Zanthoxylum bungeanum | reverse complement strand
GTGTTAATATTTGATATTGAATAAATAGGTTTAGGTGAAATATGAATAAATTATTCACATTAGATATTGAATAATTTATTTGGTATTTTGAAAAAATTTTAAAATACGATTTCGCCCGAACCGCGCTTCCGCTGCGCCCTATCGCCCAAAACCTCAATAGTTAAAGCTTACCTCTGTAAGAATTTCTCTATGAATGACCTAATAGAAGCTTCTTATGTCTTAGGTATAAAGCTATATAGAGATATAGAAAGGAATCTCATTGGGTTATCTCAATCAATGTACATAGATAAAGTCTTGGAACGGTACAACTTTAATAACTGTAAGACAATAAATATATCGTTCAAACATGGCATTCATCTTTCGAAGAAAATGTGTCCACAAACAGAAGATGAGAAGATTAGAATGTCTAATCAGCCTTATGCTTCGTGTTTGGGCACCATCATGTATGTCATGTTAGGTACTAGGCCTGATATCAGCTTTGCGGTTAGTGTAACTAGCACATATCAGTCCAATCCAGGTAATGACCATTGGATGGCCATCAATCACATCCTAAAGTATCTTAAAGGTACTAAGGATAGGTTTCTGATATATGGAGGAAATGAACTGCATGTTAATGGGTATATGGATTTGGATTTCCAATCGGATCCTAATGATAGAAAATCTACATCAAGATTCATGTTTACCCTTAACGGAGGTGTAGTTTGTTGGAAAAATTCCAAACAAAGGTCCACAACTGATTCCACCATAAAGGCGTAATATATTGCAACTTCTGAAGCTTCAAAAGAAGCTACTTGGGTTAAGAATTTTATCATAGAGCTGGGAGTTGTCCCAAGTATCGAGAATCTGATTTCGTTATACTATGATAATAATAGAGCCATTGCGCAAGCAAAGGAACTGATTGTGCATCAGAAATCGAAGCATGTGGAACAAAAGTATCACATCATTCGAGAGATTATGTCATGAGGGGACATTGTCGTGTGCAAGGTCCCGAGTGAAGATAATGTAGCAGACTTGCTTACCAAGGCTATTCCTCCCAAGTTGATAAACATGTGAAGTTGATGGGTATGAGATACAATCGATATTGGCACTAAAGCAAGTGGGTAATTAGTTAGGATTGGTGCTCAAAGCACCAATTTCTTTTATATTTCCCTGTAAATATTTTTGTAAATATTTTATTATGAATAAAATAAACAATTTCTTTAATATAAATTCTTTTATTATATGGTAAAGACGTAATTGACCTTAAAATGATTAGTTACAATATTGTTGTAAAAGCGTCGCAATTGATATTGAGTTGTATCATAATAGTGTCATTCTTAAACCATTCTTGGTCAAGGTTTACATTACTTGGTCAAAATATTAACCCGCGGAGACCGGTACATGTCGTATATTGGAATCTTGGATTTCAATGGCTGATTCTCAATTAACCATGAGTCTCGAAGATTCGTATAGATATGTAGGTGCTTATGTCGGATAAACACTAAACAACTCACTGAAGATTCTTAATGGATGATATACCAACGTCAATAAAAATCTTTTCGGGTTGACTAGCATAGTGATTCTTTGACTTGAGATACTATTGTGAATATATGAGATATCCTTCATACTTTAATGGTTGTCATGTCACCGACCTATTTAGGTCAGACCTCCACTTGTTTGTTGGGTGTAGACTGATTCTCAGGATATCATGTCTGTGTCAAGAAAGGATCGGTCAGTTCTGTGTACAGAACATAGGTATTCAATATTAGGTTAGCGATCTGTTAAATCCATGGGCCCGTGGTACACTGTAGAAGTGAGTTTTAAGTGTTATTAAGAGATCGTTAAATAATACGTCGACGGGATTATACCTAAAGAGATTTGACGTTGATATATATATCTCTCGTATAATCTAGATACCTATGACATATGGATTATACGTATGCAATGACCTCGACCTGTATAGTTCAGTGAGTTTATCTGTGGTCGTCATAATTTATGGGTGGATAAATTACGGATACGAAATTAGATTTCGTGACGGATATACCTGGACTTAGAGAGTCTCATATAATGAAATATACTCGTAGAACACTAAGGCAATAATTATAAATAATATTGATTATTTATAAATCGTTTAAAGGTTAAACGAATAGATACATGCAAATGGACTTTTCGGTCATTCCCTAATTAATATGTATTTATATTTAATACATAATTTTATTAAATACACATTAATTAATTATCAAATATGATATTTGACGTTTATTATAAATATATGTATTTTGATTATTTAATGTAAATATAATACATATATCTAGAAATTTAATTTATTAATTATTTGATTATTTAACTATTAAATAATTTAAATAGAAATATCTAATATAGTGATTAAGCTTGGAAATGGTAAAGTGTAATTGGTTACACTTGTTTTTTATTTTTTGGAAAATATAAAGTGTTTTTTTGTTTATTTAATAAGATTAAAAATCAAAAATATCTTTTTTTCTTTTACCACCCAATTTTCGGCCAAGCTTAAAAAATATAAAAGGGTTTCTTTTTTCATTCACAAAATTAGGTTAAGCCTCTAAATACACAAAAGTGAGAGTTGAGAGAAAACCAAAAGTGCTAAAGCTTAAACTTAAGAAAAGCTTGTAAAATCAAGGTTTTTTCATTTTTTCCTTTTGTAGAAAATTGTTTCTTATGCTCTAGGCTACAACATGTGATGTAAATATATTTTTCTACTTCTTTTGTTTTGTGTTGAGATGCTTGGAAGCTTGAATGAAAGATATGTGCATGTATGAAATTAAAGTAAGCTTCTAAATGGTTATTAAGCACACTTTTGTTATTAGATGACTTGATAGTCATTCTAGAGTTGTTAGGCCACTCAATGATGACCTAAAATTATTCTTGAGTTGTTTCAAAGTGGTAAGGCTTGATTGGTGTTGTAGAAATTGGATTAAAGTGTGATATTGAATTAATTTTGGTTAATTTGATTATTTGAAAAAATTAGGTTTTTGTCTAAACCAAACTTGGGGCTTTTCATATATGTGATGTAGTTTGATGTATATGAGATGTATGAATCATTTTGTTAGTGATTGGAAATCACCTAAACTTATATTTGACAATTTAGGACTAAAATGAACAAAATGTAAAATGTGGGGGTCTCTCGATAATTTGATAAAAATGTGGATTTTGTGTGTGAGTTGTATTTTGATGTATATGAGATGTATAAATAATTTTGGTAGTGATTGGAAATCACCTAATCTTGTATTTGAGAAATTATGACTAAAATGATCAAAATGTTAACTTTTGGGGTCACACAATAATTTGTAGAAATTCTTATTTTTGGTAAAAACTCTGTTTTTGAGTATTGAGTAATTAGAATAACTTAGTTTATTTTAATTACCCAAGAAAAATAAATGAAATCAGAAAAATTTGATTTTTCGCGTTCCGCTGCTTTACTCGATTATATCGTTAAAAACCCCAACATCAAATTCTATTATTCTATTATCAGGTTAACAAAATGAAACATATTGACCTTTACCTTTTCATCTCCTGGTGAATGGTGATGATACAGATCCATTACATTGATCCTTCGCAAGATCAACATAAAAATAAAAGATACAAGGTGCGATAAATTTGCTACCTCCCCATCCTGATTTCCTATGAAACCATTTATGTGTATTCCTGAACTACAAAAACAAAGGATTGAGAAGCCCACTTCTACAATTCTCTTTTTCAAAAGCAAATGTCAAATACAATATGAACTCAAGCAGAATATGTACAACAAATTAATAATTGGATTATAGGTATAAAAATAAGCAGAGAGAGAAGGAATAAAATAGGAAAACGAATTAATAAATAAACACATTAGAAGACATTCCATGGGTAGCATTGACAAAAAAAATCAACTAAAACATATTTAAGAAATAACCAAGAAACTCATTAGACACCCAAGGGAGAGCATAGTCCATATACTGCTAAAAAAATTAAGAAAAGATTTACTCAGCATCAAATCGGAGAAAGCAAGAAAAAATTAAAATTGAACCTTAAGCATTCATATAGGCAGAGATGAAAACAATATGAAGACACCTCTGCGTAAGCATAGTCCCAATATTCCAATAGAGCCAAAGATAGAAACTAGAATTAGAACTTGTGTATTCAGATTGGAAGCAATAAATTAGTTACTTGAGTTTAAAAATAAAATAAATCTAATAGACTCGCCTCATGCAGCATAATGTAGCAATCAATCTCGCGAACACTTCACGGGAACGCTCCTTGCGCAGCGGAAATATCTCAGTCATCGGGATCGACTTTGAAAAAATCATTTATGTCCTTTCTCCTCTGAAGCTAAATATGGATCAGATCTTATTTATTTATTTATTATTTTTTATGAACATTAACAAATTTACTATTCACGTTACAGTGCTCGCAGTCAATATTCATTGCTACAATCATGCTATAGTGCGCGCGGTTATTGTCCACTGCTACAGTACTCGTGATTACTATTCACTGCTACAGTACCACAAATTCTGCTTATTATGCTAAATCTTCCGCAACAGTTATGAGTATTTTTCAACCTCCGAAACAGCCCAAAGACAACCCCGAATCATCCTCTAAGAAGAATGAAAATAAGATTTCGTAAACACCACTCGGCCTTCTGTGCTATTACGCACTACCAGCAAAAGGTAGTGTGAGCTACACTCACATAACAATCACTAAATAATTTAGAGATTATAAATTGTCACTTTTATTCTTACTTATTCTTCTATCAACTATTCAGAGAAAAATGAAGAGATAAGGAGAAGGGAATTCTTTTCCAAAAAGGAGAGAGTGATCATCAAAAAAATATTTTTTTTCTTTTATTTGCTAGGGTTTAGGCTAATTAATTTTGCAACAAATTACAAAAAAAATTGCCCAATAAGCCCTTGCGAATTTTGGCCATATACATTCTTGTAACATCAAAATTCAATTTTTGATTTAATGAATCATACATACATTAGGAAGTTACAAGACAAAGAACTAACTTCCATTTGTTACAATTCAAATTTGTAACTCATTTTGAATTGATGAGTTTTAAAATCAAAATTTTAAATTCATCCATTTCAAAAATAATGTCTCATTAAATGAACACTTTACGTTAAACTTATTTAACATAGTTATTAAGTGTGGCTTTAATTATTGATCTCATCAATAATACACGTGAGTTTATAATTAGACAATCTAATTATATTTAATTTTTTACAGTATATATGAGCTAGCATTGGGACCAAATAGGCCTACAGTTCAGAACTCCAATAATCCCATAATATTAATTAAACTCTTTAATTAAATATTCTGAATTATTAACTTCACGTTATTTCACTAAAGACCTAAAGTTACACTCTAGTCGCTAGAGATAGATAATTTACCGAAACTCATCGGCATCCACCGATATATTCACTGCCTAAAGATTGACCCTCCATGAGTATCTCATAATTAAAGTCGGGTCATAATCTCCGTTATACCCCTCTAATTATTTTTTACCATAAGTACCATTGATTTTCTAATTAACGATTTATTCATAACTGTTATAAATATTAATCTTTCTATTCATAATAGAAAGACTTGAGCACTCTAGCCTTTCAAGTACCAAATCAACCCTTAAGGAAGATACTCTTCTACTCTCGCAAGAATGAGTGGATTCCATATCTACGTAAAACATCCACAGCCACACACCAAGTCATATCCCCAAAGTACAAAGTTATTGGTCGGGATTTCTTCACCAACCTCATCTTTGTAAATCAAAGGACATAGCCTGCCATACGGATTTTTGTAGTACACTCAGGATTCAAATCAACTCATATATGATCATCTATTAAACTGATATGAAATTCTTTATTTAACGGATATTAAAATAAATACATTTCTGTCTTGGTCCAATCCTATATGATTGCATCATATAAGTTATCTTTATTCTCATGTCACCACATGAACGAACCCGGATCAAAGTCGTCATACAATATGGAATGGACAGCAGTCGTAGATAAACCTCAAAGAAAGTGTCTATATTTGTTTGCTTTATGCGGACTATTTAGGATTACTAATTTCAAACTTAAATTCTCTTGTGTATAACGCTTATACACTAAGTCTGAAAGTACATTTAGTATCCAAGGGCAAGCATGACAATTTATAATATGCGATTTTAAAATCAACACTTTGATAATTGAAATCTTCATCATTAATTACTTAAAAACAAATTTCGTTTACGTATTACATTATGCTCTAAGACATATATCCCAACAATCTCTCACTTGCACTAGAGCAAATGAGATATGTCACATAATCCTAGACCCTCTAGGTGACCTTTAAACACTTTAGCCGTCAAGGTCTTTGTAAATGGATCATTCAGATTCCCCGCATATGTTATCTTTGATATCTCCCTAAATAGATGATATTTCCCCTCTATATGTTTCCCTCTCTTTTGGCGGCTTAATTCTTTGGAATTTACCACTGCACCATTATTATCGTAATAAAGTATAAGTGGTTTATCCATATCTGGAACAACTTCCAGATCTCTCAAGAATTTTCAGAGCCAGCCTACTTCATTAGTTGTTTCGCAAGCTACTACATATTCAACCTCCATGGTGGAGTCAGCAATACAAGATTAGATTATGCTCTTCCACACAACAGCCCCACCACCTATGGTGAATACTAATTCGGATGTTAATTTCCTACATCCATCTGAAAATCGGAATCTGTATATCCTCTAAGGATAATATCCTCAACCAAATATACAAGCATATAGTTTCCCATTCTCTTGAGAAATTTTAGAATGTGTTTCACAACTACCCAATGATCTAATCCTGGGTCAGTCTAAAATCTACTGGCTATTCTCACTACAAAGCAGATGTCTGATCTCGTATATATCATAGCATCAATAAGACTACCAACTGCTGAGGCATATAGAATATGTCTCAATCCATCAATTATTTGAGGTGTCTAAGGAGACTGTTCCTTTGACAAATGAATTCCATATCGAAGAGGTAAATTACCTTTCTTGGAATTCAGCATCCAAAATCATACAATAATCTTGTCGATATATGATGCTTGAGACATAGCTAATAGTCGTCTCTTGTGTTCTCGAATGATCTGCATCCCAAATACATAACTCGCCTTTCCCAAATATTTAATTTGAAATTAGTTAGCTCGTTAGGATTTTACTTCTGATAATATTTTTACATCATTCACAATAAGTTAAATATCATTGACGTATAATACGAGAAAAACTACTTTATCGTCAATGACATGCTTGTATATACAAGGCTCATCGACGTTCTGATCATAAGACTTGATCATCGCATCAAATCTTATATTCAAAGATTAAGATACTTGCTTTAGTCCATAAATAGATTTTTACAGCTTGCAAATCTTTTGCTCTTGACCTTAAGCAATGAATCTCTCTGGTTGCACCATATAGATGCTCTCATCAAGGCTACCATTCAAGAATGTTGTCTTGACTTTCATCTACCATATCTCATATTCATAATATATGGTAATGGATAAAAGAATGTAAATAGATTTAAGCATGGCTACTAACGAGAAAATCTTTTCATAGTCAACTTCCTCTTTTTAGGCATAACCATTGGTCAGTAACCTATCTTTGAAGGTTTGTACCTTCTCATCTACTCATCTCATCCTCTTGTAGATCCACTTGCAACCTATAGGTTTACCCCAATCAAGTTGGTATATAATCTCGAGATTCATGACTTTGAGCCATTCCTTTTTATTAGGATCATTCATTCGCTGCTATAGTACTCGCGGTTACTATTCATTACTACATTACCACAAATTCTACTCACTATGCTAAATCTTCCACAATAGTTATGAGTATTTTTTAACCTTCGAAATAGCCCAAAGACAACCCTGAATCAGCCTCGAAGAAGAATGAGAAAATAATTTCGTCAACACCACTCGGCCTTACTCACTACCAGCAAAAGGTAGTGTGGGTTGCACTCACACAACAATCCCTAAATAATTTAGAGTTTAGAAATTGTCACACTTTTGTTTTTATTTTTCTATCAATTCTTGAGAGAAAAGTGAAGAGGTAAGGAGAAGATAATTCTTTTCCAAAAAGGAGAGAGTGGCCATAAATTTTTTTTCTTTTATATATTAAGGTTTAGGCTAATTAATTTTGCATCAAATTATAAAATGTTTTCCCAATAAGCCCTTATAAATTTTGGCCATACACATTCTTATAACATCAAAATTCAATTTTTGGTTTAGTGTATCATAAATACATTAGGAAGTTACAAGACAAAGAACTAACTTCCATTTGTTACAATTTAAAATTATAACTCCTTTTGAATTGATGAGTTTTAAAATCAAAATTTAAAATTCATCAATTTCAAAAATAATATTTCATTAAATGATCACTTTATGTTAAACTTGTTTAACATAGTTATTAAGTGTGAATTTAATTTTTGATCTCATCAATAATACATGTGAGTTTATAATTAGACCATCTAATTATATTTACTTTGCTACAGTATATCGACCTAGCACGAGGATCAAATAGACCTACAGTTGCGAGCTCCAATAATATCAGAATATTAATTAAACTTCTTGAGGTTCAGAATGGGTGGTTTGGTGGCGGGGTTTCCAACGATTTAAAAAAAAAGAATATTAATTAAACTCTTTAATTAAATATTATAAATTGTTAACTTCAGGTTATTCCACTAAAAACCTAAAGTTGAATTCTCGTCGCTGTAGATAGATAATATATCGAAACTCGTCGGTGTCCACTGATATAATCACTTTATACAAATTGACCTTCAACGAGTGTTTTATAATTAGAGTCGGTCATGATGTTTGTTATACCCCTTTATTTATTTTGTGCCATAAGTACCTATTTTTCTCTAATTAACGATTTATTTATAACTGTTATGAATATTAATTTTTCTATTTATAAAAGAAAAACTTGAGTGCTCTTTATTCGTGTTTTATTCACCTAAAAAGAAGAAGAAACCAAGAAAAAAGTGGACAAGATTATAAGAGAACGGAAAAAATTAAAGCCGCCTTGGTAGTAATCAAGACTATTATGCTACATGAAAATAACAAAAAGTGACATATAACATGAAAATGAAAGAAGAAATCTCGAATTATAAAATTTAATTAGTTTAAACATAGATGTTTATATAAATTTATTTATATATCTTAAGAAAAGAAATTAATCGAATTAAAATGTTTGAAATCATGATCACAGTCATATTCCCCATGCATTTCTCTTATATATATATATATCGTCGCTGTAGATAGATAATATATCGAAACTCGTTGGTGTCCACTGATATAATCACTTTATACAAATTGACCTTCAACGAGTATTTTATAATTAGAGTCGGTCATGTTGTTTGTTATACCCCTTTTGTTGACGGCGGATTTTAGTCTCAGGGCAATATGAGAATATTACCCCCAGAACCACCCTCCCTCAGTAGTGAATTTGTTTGGTTATGGGGGGAACCAAAAGCAAATTTAGCAAAAGACAGATAAATACACCAATCAACAAGGAGATTTAACGTGGTTCGGCGGATCGGATCCAACCTACATCCACGGGCACAAAACGAACGATACTTTTATTACTGAGATATGCTTCTCTTATCTATCTTGTGTTTACAAGTCTGATGATAATGATATTGATGTTGATTCCACTTACTTACACTTTCCCCTTCTATATTATAATAGTGAAGAAATCATATTCCTTTTCCCATAAGGATTCCTAGTTGAAAACTACCTTCACTTCTCATATCCTATTAGGATATTGACTCATCAACCTTTCCCCATTAAAGTAGGATAACTTATCTCCTTATCCCATAAGAATAGGATAACTTATCTCCTTCATCCCATAAGAATAGGATAACTTATCTCCTTACCCCATAAGAATAGGATAACTTATCATCTGGAGCATATCTTGCTATCTGGTCGGTCTTTATGAGGTCGGTCACAATGGTCCTCTAAACTGAGAATGTTGCTATCGATCTGACAATACCTGTCCACCCGAACTTAAGTGGTCGGTCACTGATCACCAAGTGCTCGGCCCCTTACCGTTGGCGTATGCAACATCGAATGGTCGGGTCGGCATTAGTGGTCTCGATCAAGAAGGGAGTTACCATTTTACCCCTTTTACCCATTTTACGGCTCGGGTCTGCCCTTGTACCGCCGAGTCTGTTTTGTTGATATATGTTTCTTTTCGGCTCGGGTCTGCTCTTGTACCGCCGAGACCGATGTCTCTTTCCGGCTCGGGTCTGCTCTTGTACCGCCGAGACCGATGTTTCTTTCCGGCTCGGGTCTGCTCTTGTACCGCCGAGACCGATGTCTCTTTCAGGCTCGGGTCTGCTCTTGTACCGCTGAGACTGATGTTTCTTTCCGGCTCAGGTCTGCTCTTGTACCACCGAGATCGATGTTTATTTCGGCTCGGGGCTGGATTTCGTTCCGCCGAGGCGCTTGGTTATTCGGGTCGGGGCTGGATTTCGTTCCGTCGAGGCCTTATGGTTTATTCAGCTTGGGGTAGGGTTACGTCCCACCGAGTCGGCTTCTTTGGACTGGGGATGTAACATTCCCCCAGAGCCAAGTCTTTCTTTAAGCTCTGGGTCGGGTTACATCCCACCGAGTGGGCTTCTTTGGACTGGGGATGTAACATTCCTCCAGAGCCAAGTCTTTCTTTCAGCTCGGGGTCGGGTTACGTCCCACCGAGTCGGCTTCTTTGGACTGGGGATGTAACATTCCCCAGTGCCAAGTATTTCTTTCAGCTCGGGGTCGGGTTACGTCCCACCGAGTCGGCTTCTTTGGACTGGGGATTTAACATTCCCCCAGAGCCAAGTCTTTCTTTCAGCTCGGGGTCGGGTTACGTCCCACCGAGTCGGCTTCTTTGGACTGGGGATGTAACATTCCCCCAGAGCCAAGTCTTTCTTTCAGCTCGGGGTCGGGTTACGTCCCACCGAGTCGGCTTCTTTGAACTGGGGATGTAACATTCCCCCAGAGCCAAGTCTTTCTTTCAGCTCGGGGTCGGGTTACGTCCCACCGAGTCGGCTTCTTTGAACTGGGGATGTAATATTCCCCCAGAGCCAAGTCTTTCTTTCAGCTCGGGGTCGGGTTACGTCCCACCGAGTCGGCTTCTTTGGACTGGGGATGTAACATTCCCCCAGAGCCAAGTCTTTCTTTCAGCTCGGGGTCGGGTTACGTCCCACCGAGTCGGCTTCTTTGGATTGGGGATGTAATATTCCCTCAGAGCCAATTCTTTCTTCAGCTCGGGGTCGGGATACGTCCCACCGAGAGACTTATCATCGGCATTGGATTGAAGCATCTCCCCCATGGTCGGCCCTCTATTGGTCTGGGGATGGACATTCCCCCAGAGCCAAATGTTCTTCTCAGCTCGGGGTCGGGTTACGTCCCACCGAGTCGATCGTCATCAGCATAAGGGCAAAGCATTTTCTCCACTGGTAGATATCGGGATCTTCGTTGACTGAGCACATGAAGGTGGCAGGAAGGACCAGATTTGCAGCCAAGGCATTTTTCTCTGCGGTTCCTGGAGTGGCCACCAACGGATTCATCGGCACACCATCTTTTTTTATAGTTCCCGCCATCAACTCGCAAACTCGTTGTTACCGAGAACTATGGGATAGATGTTGATGGTGTTTTTTAAGCACTATGATATTTAAGTAGTACGACAGGGGTAAAAGGGTAACTCCCTTCTTGATCGAGACCACTAATGTCGACCCGACCATTCGATGTTGCATACGCCAACGGTAAGGGGCCGAGCACTTGGTGATCAGTGACCGACCACTTAAGTTCGGGTGGACAGGTATTGTCAGATCGATAGCAGCATTCTCAGTTCAGAGGAACATTGTGACCGACCTCATAAAAGACCGACCAGATAGCGAGATATGCTTCAGATGATAAGTTATCCTATTCTTATGGGATAAAGAGATAAGTTATCATATTCTTATGGGGTAAAGAGATAAGTTATCATATTCTTATGGGATAAGGAGATAAGTTATCCTACTTTCATAGGGAAAGGTTGATGAGTCAGTATCCTAATAGGATATAGGAAATGAAGGTAGTTTTCAACTAGGAATCCTTATGGGAAAATGAATCTGATTTCTTCACTATTATAAATAGAAGGGGAAAGTGTAAGTAAGTGGTATCAAAATCAACATCAATATCATTATCATCAGACTTGTAAACACAAAAACAGATCGGAGAAGCATATCTCAGTAATAAAACATCGTCCGTTCTGTGCCCGTGGATGTAGGCTGGATCTGATCCGCCGAACCACGTTAAATCTCTTTGTCGATTAGTGTATTTATCTATTTTTTGCCAAATTTACTTTTTGTTTCCCATAAACTAAACAAATTCACAGTCGGAGAAGAGTAAAAAAACCCTTATTGCCCCTGAGACTGAAATCAGCCGTCAACACCTTTATTTATTTTGTGCCATAAGTACCTATTTTTCTCCAATGAACGATTTATTTATAACGTTATGAATATTATTTTTTATTTATTTATAAAAGAAAAACTTGAGTGCTCTTTATCCGTGTTTGATTCACCTAAAAAGAAGAAGAAACCAAGAAAAAGTGGACAAGATTATAAGAGAACGGAAAAAATTAAAGCCGCCATGGTAGTAATCAAGACTATTATGCTACATGAAAATAACAAAAAGTGACATATAACATGAAAATGAAAGAAGAAATCTCGAATTATAAAATTTAATTAGTTTAAAAACATAGATATATAAACTTATTTATATATCTTAAGAAAAGAAATTAATCGAATTAAAATGTTTGAAATCATGATCACAGTCATATTCCCCATGCATTTCTCTTTTATATATATATATATATATCGTCTTGCATGGTTTTGAGAGGGTGTATTCAATTAAGATTTTAAAAGACTATTAAAAAATGTAATGACTTATAATATTTTATAACAGTTTTTTTAATCATGATTTTTTACTTATTGAATTTTAAAAGATTTATATCATAAGAAATTATAACATTTGAAAGGACCACATATAAATGTTAACTGGTTGTCAATGCTAAATTTTTCATCATGATTAGGTGGATATACCTCAACCTTTATAGTTATATTTTCTTTTTGAACGAGCATGAAAAAAAGTGTAATTTTTTTTAGAACCATAATTATATGGAATGGAATCAATAGTTATTCATTATTTAACGCAAGCCGATGTCTTTCTCTCTCTCTCTCTATTTTTTTTTAAAAATATTACAATAATTATAGTTCAAGCAAATTATAACCCAAATATTTTGACCAAAATACGAAAATAATTTAACCAAATTACAATAACAATAGTTCAACCAAAGTAGAAGCAAAATAGCACAAACAAAAAAATAGTTCAACAAAACCCAACATTATCAAAATACTATCAAATCATCCTAACTCATTGGTATCATCCATGGTCCAAGATTCATAGTTATCTTTCTCTTTGCCCTTTCTTTTGTTATTTCCTTGTTCTGAATCCCCATTTAAATTATATGTATATAAAAAATATATACGAGCCTGCAAAACAATAATTGTGTTGGTGTAAGATTTTCAAGTTCCTGTTAATGCTTCTTACGTAGGCCTGCAATAAAAAAACCAACAGAAATCGACACTCATTAATCAAACAATTAGGGTTCAACAAATTACAATTTTGAAGCTAACAATACAAACTACAACACCGCGTTTCAAAAAATCATCTTCTATTATAAGCACAAGCTAATTAATATATACATTTCAAAGGAAAATCCCAAACTCATTTCAACTAAAATTAACCTTAATTAAATTTACAGAAAACAAACAGATCCAAACTAGAATTCGAATTTACCTTAATTAATTTTTATTTTTTTAATCAACAAATAAACAATTTCTTTTTAAAAATATCAAAAATAAATGACTAAAGAAATTTGAACTAAAACTTTTACTTTTTTTATATGAAAGAAAAGAGAAACTACACTACACAGACCGGAAAAAGAAGAAATTACTAATAAGCAAGTACCTTGTTCACGAAGAGCTAATATGTATATTCATTTTCTCTTCTCTAACATCAAAAAAATATCACGTCAAAAGTATGATGGGTTATGGTAAGATTTTTCATAAGGTTTGATATTTATACTTTCAACTAAAAAGTCGCACACAATCACACATATAAAAAAAAAAATTCATTCAAAATAAGTAAATTTTTCAATACCATAAGATTTTTTATTACTTGTTTAAAATCTTGATTGAATACTACTAGATTTGGACACATTCTTTAAAAAATCATAATAATCTTAATGGAATGCAAGAAGACTTTTTAGATTATTTAAAAAATTTAATTAAATATCACAAGACTTATTTAACCCAAAATAGTTTTTAACTTCAAATAATGCAACAGCCTCTGTAATACTTCTCGCAAGGATAAAGATTTTCTCTTCATCTGAACTAAAATACTCTAAAATCATTTTACCTCACAAAACGAAAAGATACATTTTGAAACAGCATATAACGAGGCGATTGATTTATTTATTTTAGTCAATCTCCAGGAGATGTTCGAGGAGATTATATTATTGAAGACAAAAGCGATTACATAAGAGCTGCCCTTAAACCAAACAAAATAGAAAGTTGCACAAAACGAAAATTAGGGGCACTCCAATGTTGAGAAGAAGATCTATTTGTAAAATTCCATGACATATGAATTGCAAACGTTACATTCAAAGTTGACACCCTTAAATCCAGATTCGATTGCCAATGTGGTGTACTCTTTTTTGGTCCTCTCCTTTCCTTGAGGAATTTGAATTAAAAAAATTGCATCTAAAATGAAGGAATCCTTTGAAGCCTCAGTATTCTCAGGCACTTCTGGCAAAGTTGAATTAATAACAAGTACTTTTCCATCATTTGGAAGTGATTTGTAACAATTCCTGAGTATCCTTATGCAATGTTCGTCATCGAAATTATGAAGCATCCACTGCAAAATTGAAAGATAAAACTTGTTATTGATTAGCCTTGGTATTCTCACGATGACTACTAATAATGATGTACGCAAATTAATAATATAATATATATATATATATATATATATATATATATATATATATATATATATATATATATATATAAACCTTCATTAAAATGGCATCCCCTTCAGGAATGTTTTCGTACATATCTCCACCAACATGTTCCACGCCTGAAATATAAATTATAAACTCGTTTTTGTTAGTGTATCTAGCATCTTTGAAATTAATACAAATTAATGCAGTATTGGTTAAACTTCTATCATATATAGGATAACATATGAATCACTTTTCCCTTGTAATTTTTATTGTTTATCATTTACCCACTTACAGTTTTTAAAATTATACTCTGTTATCCTGATGTCAAAACTTTACAAACAAACAAACAAAAAAAAAATTAAAATGTTAATATTGTTTTGTGGTTGAGATTTATTTTATTTACTTTATTCAATGATGAATCAAGTGATAGTAGACTATTATGAAAACTATATATATATAAAGTGTTGTAGGAAAAAAAAATAACATACCAGGATAAGATGGGGCATCCTTTATAACATGAGGCACATCAAAATTAATACCCTTAATATATGGGTATTTGGAAATTATTGTGTTAAGGGTGATGCCTAGGCCACCGCCAACATCAACAAGCCGCTTAATATTCTCAAAGCCTTTGTATGACTCCACAATCTTATTGATTACAAAAGAAGTCTGGCCAATCATTCCATTGTTGAAAACTTCATTGAACCTGGAGTCCGTGCCTAGGTAATCATAGAAATCCATTCCGAGGGCTTTATTGTACGAAAGCTCTCCTTCAAGAATTTGGTCTTTCAATTGGAACCTAAAATTTCCAAATATGGCACTTTTAGAAGCTTGATAATGAAAATTTGTCGTCAAAATTACGAAAGAAAAAAAAAACCATAAATTTACATTTGGTTTTCCTAAGGTTTGAGTAAATTTCCCAAAACACTTTTATTGTTAGTTACTATCTATTTTTTCACATATCGCCAGATAGTTTTGTTTTAGTTTGATTTATATCCGAAATAAACACTAAAAGGGTAATTGAATTGTCAGATTCAACAACTGCAAGAATAACAACATGAACCTCTTAAAAAAATTGAAAATAAGAGAGAGAAAATGGGTAATTGATCCAAAGCTAGGGACTAAAAGGGAATATAGCCAAGGAGGAACATACCAGCCAGGGATCATGACCTTATCGAGAGACAAGTTCATATAGGGACGCATAGAGACGCCGTTTTGATTGGTGACATAGTATTTGGCAACAAGAGCAAGACTGTAGAACCTGACTCCAGCAGTGAAAGAGCAACGAAGGATATTGAAACTGACAAGAAGCCCGAGGACCCGATCCAACATCTTGGCTGCAGTCTGAGGATTTTTTGTGGGTATTTGTGAAACAATCTGTGAAGCTGAAAGCTCAGCCCCAGGACCAGCTTTGTTTATGATATCCAAAACATCAAGATTTACTACTGCTTGAAAAACAGCGGGAAGCACGATTGCACTTCCCAGTTGCATGGCATACGAATACGCCTCTTCTTCCTCTTCATTCCTCACTGTTGATTTGTTATCTGCGAATGAACCCATTTGCTTATTTCCTTCTCCTGTTTCGCTTTTGCTTATGCGTTTTGCTACATATTGGATCATTCAAAGGGTGTATATGTATATATAACGAATCCTTCCAGTCTTCGTTTTTGTTTTTATTATTATTATTATTATTATCATCATCAAACTGATCAGTCCATAAAATAATTAAACACGTCACGTGCATGCTTAGCGATTCATATGACAAATGATAAAAAAAAAAAAAAAGCAAGCAATAAATAATAATAATAATAATAATAAAGGAAAAAATAATTCTTAACCTCAAATATGGGCTTAAATGTACAATTAATCTTTTTAGTTTTAAAAAAATTATGGATATTTGCACGTAAAAAGTGAATAAAAACACTAAAGATTAATATATATATTTATATTATTTTATTTATAAATTAAAAAATATCATTACAAAAAAAAAAATGTCATTAGCGTTCTTGTGTATTTTCACATACATTTTATATGTAAAAATTATTTTCCTTTCAGAAATGATCACACAAATGTTTTTTTTTTTCCAAATTATAACATTTCTATAGTATTAAGACTTTTGATATTTAATATGATAAAAAAAATATTTTTATAACATCTATCTGACAGATTAATAATATTAAAATTATTTTCAAAATGCATATTTTTATTTAGTACATTTATTCTAATATTTAATGTAATTTTTGTGGATGTATAGTTTAACATGTTTTAAATTTAATAAAAATTTTCTACTAGATTGAAAAATTGCAAATATTTTTGTCAAATATTTAAAATAATTTTTAAAAATGTATATTATTTTATTTATATTATATTATTTAATATAAATATTTCATTTTTTGAGTCATTATAATAAAATGACATAATTATTTAAAAAAAAATTATGTGTGGATGACCTTTTTTTTTAATAAAGAGGGTCTATATGTATTGTTGATGGTGTTTTCAGGTCCTATGTTATTTAAGGAGCACGGCAGGGGTAAAAAGGGTAATTCCCTTCTTGATCGAGATCATTAATGCCGACCCGACCACGTGAGTGTTATAGAGCCAACAGGTAGAGACCGAGCATTTGATGATTGGTGACCGACCACTTTGGCTCGGATGACCGGGCATTATCAGATCGGCAGAAGCATTCTCAGTTCAAATGACTACCATGACCGACCTCATGAAGACCGACCAGATAGCGAGGCGTGCTCAGGAAGATAAGGCATCCTATTTTCTCGGATAAGATGACAAATTATCCTACTTTCATGGGGAGAACTGGTGAATCAGTATCTTAATAGGACAAGAGAAGTAAATGTAGTTTTAAATTAGGAATCCTTATGGAAGAAGGACATTAATTCGACTAGGAAACCCTTGTAAAAGAAGGAATCTGATTTCTGCACTATTATAAATAGGAGGGTAGAGTATGCTTAAGGGGCATCAGAATCAATGTCAAGATCATTGCGATCAGACTTGTAAACACAAAGAGATAGCAGAGAAACATATATCGGTAATAAAAGTATTATTCGGTTTGTGTCCGTGGACGTAGGTTGGATCTGATCCGCCGAACCACGTTAAATCTCCTTGTTGATTGGCGTATTTATCTGTCTTTTGCTAAATTTGCTTCTGGTTCCCCCTTAACCGAACAAATTCACTATTGAGGGAGGATCGTCTCGGGAGTAACATTCCCATATTGCCCTGAGACTAAAATCAGCCGTCAACAGTTGGCGCCGTCTGTGGGGAATTCAACGAAAAGCAGCACACGTAGTAAGACAATGGCAGAAGACGGAAATCACCGATCATCAGGAAGTCCAACTACGGACTGGGTAGAGAAGATAGAAGAAAACATGAGGAAAGAAAGGGAGGAAAACCAAGCCCTTCTGAAATCCATGATGGACCGACTAGAAAGGGTGGAATGAAGGAACAACGAGAGATTTGAAGCCGGAACCAGTCAGAGAAGAGGTGAGACGGCGGAAGGAAAAAAGTTTGTAGATACAAGTGAAGACGATAGACCCAGAAGGAGGGGCCCCTACGGGATAAAATCCGTAGTGGTAGAAAAAGATTCACAAACGGAGGACACATGGGAGGAAGAAGATGGAAGACAGCCGCCAGATTCCTCCTACGATAGCCCCCGAAACATCAGAAGGGAAAAAAGGAAGTATGACGAGGCTGAACGAGAGACCTCAAGTCATGAGGAGCGCCACGCCTGGGGAAATAGACACAAAGAAGGCCGCAGGGGGCGACATGGCAGATAGTAACATGAGGTCTTGGTTGAGGAAAGAGATGGCCAAGTGGGGAGTAAACCTCAAGGCCGATGCAAGAGATGCCCGGGACGGTGAGGAGGAATCCCCCCTCGCAGAAGAAATAAAGTCGGCAAAATTCCCGAGACGATTTAACATGCCTACCATGACACCCTACAAGGGCCATACTGACCCAAAATCCCATATTGAAAGCTTTGTCCTATTAATGGAAGTCCAAGGAGTAGTGGGGGATGCCGTTTGCAAAGTATTCCCCCTAACCTTAGGCGGATCCGCCATCCTATGGTACAGAAGTCTAGCCCCAGGGAGCATCCGCAACTTCGCACAACTCAAAAAATCATTTGTGCGACACTTCAAAGGGGCCTGCGTTCCTAAAAAGACAATTGGGGAGTTAACACTCATGAAGCAGGGAGATGACGAGCCCCTGAAGGCATTCATTGAAAGATACCATAATATGGTGCTCGAGGTCGGGGGATATGAGTCCCTCGAGGCCTTGGAAAGTTTAAAGGGGGCCTTAAGGGTCGGAAAGCTTGGACTCACCTAAGAATCCAAGATACGCAGGATTATGCAACAGCCCTGGAAATAGCCCGGAAATTCATTTTGTTAGAGAACGAAGAGAAAATCTCCCGGAGAGGGACATCTATCAGAGATAGGACAATAAGGGCAGAGGCCCCCCGCCGGCCTGATAGGGAGTTCAAAAAACCACCCCCGAGACGCAAGGAATTCAAGCCAATACCTCGGAACAACCAGGAAAGAGGAATCCCGAACCAAGTAAACCATGTAATCAGGGAAGAAGCATACATTCCTCTGAACAAGCCACTAGGACAAATCGTCATGGAGATCCAGGAAGAATGCCTCTTGATAGAAACAAACCTCAGGAGATTTCCCCCAGATAAGAGAAATAAAACGTCATATTGCGTGCATCATAATTTGAGAGGACATCCGACGGACGAGTACAAAGACTTGCGGGAACAAATGGAAGACCTGGCTCGAAATGGATATTTAAATAAATACATTGACCATGAGGTTATGGCGGCTAGACAAAGGGCACAACGCCGACAGGTAAATATCATCGCAGGAGGGAAAACACTGGCCGGAGATTCTAACCGGTCCAGAAAAAACTACAGCCGGGCTCGAGGGTCGGAGGTACTGGAATCAGAACAATCCTCTGGAATACAAGGTGGTCGGTCGGTGCCAATAATGTTCACTGACGAGGATTCCCGAGGGGTAAGTTTCCCCCACGACGATGCGTTAATAATCAAGGCAACAATCGGCGGTTCAGAGGTATACAGAATCCTGGTGGATCCCGGGAGCGCAGTGGATATAATCTCCAAAAAGGCTCTAGAGGGCCTTGGAGTGGAGTATGCAGCTCTGACCGACGATGGCACTCCCCTAAACGGCTTCGGGGGTTCAACGATCGTCCCGTTAGGGAGAATACAATTAGCAATGACAATCGGAACTCATCCCCGGACTCGAACGATCATGATAAACTTCACAGTGGTGGACTGCATGAGCAGTTACCAAAGTCATTGTCAGTCGACCTTTCATGATGAAGACAAAGGCCGCAATGTCCTGCCATTACTTAAAATTAAAATTCCCCACCCGGGAAGGGATTGGAATCGTGTGCGGGAGTCGGAAGACAGCCCGGAGCTGTTTTTCCACCCTCTCACGGGAAACCCTCTACGTTGAAAGAGGTACCCAAAAGAGACAAGTGAATGAAGACGGAGAAAAAGCAATGGGGAACACAGGTCATCGGCCAAATAAAGTTGCCCGATTAGGGGCGGTCGAAAAACTAAAAGAAACGGAACTTTTCGGACCTCGGAAGAGCTTAAAGATATGGGGAAACTTAGACGGAACCTTGAAACATGGCCTGCTGAGGTGTCTAAAGGAGTACCCGGACGTCTTCGCATGGGGGCACGACGACATGCCCGAGATTGATCCGAAATTGATCAATCACCGCTTGGCAGTAAACCCGTCACACAAGCCAGTCAAGCAGAAAAGAAGAACCTTCAATCAGGAACGGTGCAGGGCAGTAGCGATCGAGGTGGACAAATTATTGAAAGCTGGTTTCTTCAGAGAAGTAAAATACCCGGAGTGGGTATCTAACGTGGTACTGGTGAAGAAGTCAAACGGAAAGTGGAGGATGTGTGTGGACTTTACCGACCTGGACAAGGCATGCCCAAAAGACAGCTTCCCACTGCCAAACATAGATCAACTAGTAGATACAACAGCCTGCCAGGGACTGCTAAGCTTTATGGATGCCTTCTCAGGATACAACAGGTCAAGATGCACCCTTCGGACGAGGAAAAAACAACTTTTGTCACCGACTAGGGGCTCTACTGTTACAAAGTAATGCCCTTCGGACTGAAGAATGCAGGGGCAACCTTTCAAAGGCTGGTCAACAAAATTTTCAAACCGCTCATTGGCACATCAATGTTGGTATATGTTGACGACATGATACAATATCCAGAGAGCCAGAATGTCACGTGACCGATCTGAGGAAAACCTTCGAATTACTAAGGAAACACAATTTAAAGCTCAACCCGGAGAAATGTGCTTTCAGGGTAGCCTCAGGGAATTTTTTGGGTTACATGGTAAGGTCCCGAGGCATAGAAGCCAATCCACAGAAGATCCAAGCCGTACTGGACTTAAAGTTTCCCAGGACGGTAAAAGAAGTGAAAAGTCTAACTAGCAGATTGGCCGCGCTCAACCGATTCATCTCCCGAGCAACAGACAAGTGCCACCCTTTCTTCAAAGTCATCAAGAAGGCCAAAAAGGAAATCGACTGGACGCCGAAATGCGAGGAAGCTTTCCTACATTTAAAACAATACCTAACACAGCCCCCGCTTCTAGCAAAGCCACTCTCGGGAGAAACCTTATACTTGTACTAAGATGTATCAGAGCACGCAGTAAGCTCGGTACTGGTACAAGAGGTCGATAAGGTCCAAAGGCCAGTATATTATGTCAGCAAAGCTCTGTTAGATGCTGAGACCCGATATCCGATACATGAACTGGTCGCCCTGTCATTAATTACTGCAGTCCGAAAATTACGACCCTGCTTCCAAGCCCATCCTATTGGGGTTTACACCGATTATCCTCTGAGACAGATTCTACAAAAACCAGAAGTTTCGGGCAGGCTAATGAAGTGGTCAGTGGAGTTAAGTGAACACGACATTTCTTACCTCCCATGGGTAGCAATAAAAGGGCAGGCTTTGGCAGATTTTGTCGCAGAATTCACAGAACCCCAGGTCCTGACTCTGGGGGAAGGCAAATGGGAGATGTCGGTAGACGGATCTGCCAGCTCACAAGGCAATGGAGCTGGAATCATATTGAAAAGCGACAAAGGTGAAGAGGTATTGTTCGCCCTGAGGTTCGCCTTCGAGGCCACAAACAACGAGGCAGAGTATGAGGCAATTCTGGCCGGTCTTAGGCTATGCGCGGTGGTAGGAGTCCACGACGTTGTAATAAGAAGTGACTCTCAGCTAGCTGTTCAGCAGCTGAAAGGCGAATTCCAAGCCAGGGAGCCGAGTATGATAGCCTACTTGGCTGAAGTAAAAAGATTGGCGGGAGAACGACGGATGGTTGACAAGTGGTAGGCTCCCGTCAAACCTTAGAAGTGATCCGATGGGAATTTAATAGGATGTGACGGTTGCGCGTCTCGAGGGGAAAAATTACAGAAGGGCAATAAGGGGATTTCACCTTGGTAGGAAGAAAGTCAGGCCAAACACCTGAGTCAGACCGATCAGGATGTAAGTGTGGGCCGACGAAATTTCTCCTTAAGAAGATCGGCTATCAGTTCATCAACCGTACCACTCTTATATAGTTCCCGGAACCAACTTGTATGACTCGTTGGAACCGAGAACTAGGGGACAGATGTTGATGGTGTTTTCAGGTCCTATGTTATTTAAGGAGCACGGCAGGGGTAAGAAGGGTAATTCCCTTCTTGATCAAGATCATTAATGCCGACCTGACCACGTGAGTGTTATAGAGCCAACAGGTAGAGACCGAGCATTGATGATTGGTGACCGACCACTTTGGCTCGGATGACCGGGCATTATCAGATCGGCAGAAGCATTCTCAGTTCAAATGACTACTATGACCGACCTCATGAAGACTGACCAGATAGCGAGGCGTGCTCAGGAAGATAAGACATCCTATTTTCTCGGATAAGATGACAAATTATCCTACTTTCATGGGGAGAACTGGTGAATCAGTATCTTAATAGGACAAGAGAAGTAAATGTAGTTTTAAATTAGGAATCCTTATGGAAGAATGAGATTAATTCGACTAGGAAACCCTTGTAAAAGAAGGAATCTGATTTCTGCACTATTATAAATAAGAGGGTAGAGTATGCTTAAGGGGCATCATAATCAATGTCAAGATCATTGCGATCAGACTTGTAAACACAAAGAGATAGCATATAAACATATCTCGGTAATAAAAGTATTATTCGGTTTGTGTCCGTGGACGTAAGTTGGATCTGATCCGCCGAACCACGTTAAATCTCATTGTTGATTGGCGTATTTATCTGTCTTTTTCTAAATTTGCTTCTGGTTCCCCCTTAACCGAACAAATTCACTATTGAGGGAGGATCGTCTCGGGAGTAACATTCTCATATTGCCCTGAGACTAAAATCAGCCGTCAACATGTATATTTTGAAGAAACTTTACGGACTCTACTTTTGTCCTTTATTCGATAATATAATTTATTCCCAGCTGGTGATGACGATGATGAGTTTTCATTATGCTTATTGAGCTAAAAAAAATAGCTAGACTCCATTTTTTTCCTCTTTTTTCATTTTTGGTCTATAAAGAGTTAAAAACAATACATTGTTAAAAGGTCAACTTGGCACACTCCTAATTATCATTCATGATCATTAAAATATTACAACTACACGATGGTATTCATTGAATGATAGATTATATGGATCTAATCTATCGCGACTAATTCAATATCTGACTTGAGAATGAATATAATGAGCACGAATATAAATGACCTAATGTGGCTAAAAAGTGGAAATGATGTTTGGTTGACCGGACCCTCAAGGTAAGGTCGACCGTGTAGGAGTTAATCTCGCGAACTCGCACAACGGAATTTGTACTTAAGCCTCGGAATCGAACTTGAAAAAAATTTCTTCCTCTTCTTTTCTGCTTTGGCTGAATGGGCGCTCTCTAAATCAGCCCTGTGAATTGTGGCAATGCGATGAATTAGACAGGCCCTGCAGTCTTATGATTCCAGCGTATTTCTGAAGGTTTCTATACGTAAGAAATCACCGCCGTCAGTCCTTAAACGTTCCTAACTAATGTGGGAATATTTGGGCACCACTGGACAGTTTCTGATCCACCAAAATAGTGTCAAACAACAGTTACATGAGCAAGCTACACTATAATTTTTTCTGTGCAGTTTAAGCAACCTTCAAGCAAACTTAGGTCTGATTTTGTGCAACCAAATCGGTCATAAATTAGTCTCAAACGTGTCCTCTGTAATCCTGAATTTTTCAAGAAAAAATCAAAACTACAGCAACCTATTTTCTGTGTGTAACGCGTGTGTGCAGTGGGCTAAAATTTTGCCCACTATCATGAGCAAGGAAGATATGGAGAAATGTGTTTCACTCGATTTTCTGTGCTATCTCTCGCCACCAAAGAGCCTTGAGTGTAGGCTCTTGAATCTCACAAAATGATTTATTTAATTTAGAGAATTAATTCACTGCCCTCTTTTTTCTTTTCTTTGTAGAGAAGATTGAGGTTATAGTTTGTTTTATGGCTTCTTTTTTAATAAAAGAGAACTTGCTTACCTTTTATACTTAGGGTTGAAGTTGTATAGTTGTAATCAAATTAGACAAAATAATTTAACCCTAATTAGCCCATTTGGGCATGAATTCATGCCTCTCCTCCTTTTTTTTTTCATTTTGTTTTCTTTAATTAATTAAATACTTAATATCAAATAATAGGTATTTATTTTGAATCAAATTCCAACATTATTTAATTACGGATTAAATAAATTAAATAAATTAATATAAATTCTTTAAATTAAATTAAATTTTTTATTATCTCATATCTGATTGCATTGAAATTTTATATTAAACCGTTTAATATATAGTTTCCCGACTGTGAATTAAATCAATCATTAATCACATTAATAATTTTGTTATAACTTATGGTTATATTTATGAGATCATAATTGGACTCTCCAATTATTTTATGGCTCTCTAAATTGTATTGAGATAACACATGTACCAAATGGACCTACAACTCCGATCTCCAATAATATCAGGATATCAATTAAAATTCTTCAATCAAATATTCTGAATTATTAACTTCAACATATTACATTAAAAACCTGAAGTTGAACTCTCGTTACTACAAATATATTTTATATTGAACCACGTCGATGTCCATCTATATAAGCATTGCATATAGATTTATCATCCACGAGTATCTCATAATTAGAGTCGGATCATAATATCTGTTATACCCCTGTAATTATTATCTCATTGATTTTCTATTGAACAAAATATTCATAACTATTATGAGTATTATCTTTCTATTCATAATAGAAAGATTTGAACACTTTAATTGATCAAGTACTAAACCAACTAATTAGAAAGATACTCATCTACTTCTCGCAAGAAGGAGTTGACTCCATGTCTATGTAAAACGTCTCTAACTACACATCAAACTATATCCCCAAATACGTAGTTATTGGTTGAGATTGCTTCACCAACATCATCTTTGTAATTCAAATGACACCCTACCAAGCAGGAGTTCATAGTGCACTAAGGATTCAGATCAATCCATATAATATCATCTATTAGACTAATATGAATTTCTTTGTTTAACGGATATTGAAATAAATTCATTTACGTCTTGGTCATGTCCTATATTATCGCATCATATAAGGTGCCTCCATTCTTATGTCACCATATGAATGATCCTGAATCAAGATCGTCATACAATTATAGAATGGACAAGAGTTGTAGATAAACCACAAAAAATGTACATCTTTGTTTGTTCTCTACGAACTATTTTGGATTACTAGTTTATGACTTAAATCCTCTTATGTGTAACTCTTATAAATCAAGTCTGAAAATAATTAGCAACCAATGCAATACATGATAATTTATAATATGTGAATTATAAAACAAACACTTTGATAAATGAAAAGTACATCGTTTATTAATTAAAATAAATTTCGTTTACATATTATATGACATTGTATGGCATATATCCCAACAAACCGGACCCTCAAGTTAGGTCGACTGGACCATTAAGTTTGGTCAACCGAACCATCATTACGACTTCTATTTTTGTGCATCGGCTATGGAATTTACATCCAGGTTTCTATCATATATACCAAAGTAAATAACTAGTCTTCTATTAATTTTTCATTTTTGAATTTCCAAAATTTTAAATGATTTAAATTAAATATTTTAATTTATTTCTATGCAAGTTATTAAACATGATAACTAGGTTTTTCTAAAAAAATAATTCGGGTTAAATTTGTAACATCCCACCGAAGACAGGATGATACCGATAGGAGATATGAATGACCCTATCTCTGAGCCTCGAATCAACCAAAAAATGGACATGACACACCCTAAAACTAGATAACATATAACACAGTCCAACACCAAAACATGACTTGCAATAAACATCAAACATGCAAGAGTACCTCAAGTTCGCTACTTAAGATAAATCTAATACATGTAATCAATACTCACGGGCTTCGTATCCAAAATTATACGTACAAATCAAAACTTTTATACACATATACAACAACGTGCTCAGTACGACTCAAAACATAAAAAATGAGGTTCCTAGACTTCTACGACACTTCCTATGACTCTAGAGAGACTGATTGCAACTTGGGCGATCCGTCTAAAGCATAACTTTCTAAAACTTGAAGGGCTAACCGATTTGGTTGACAACTTGGAAAACTAGAAAACTATAGTGAAGTGAGTTATAAAACTCAGCAAGTAATAACACTCATACCATAAAGACAAGAATAATCTCAATAATAGTATATGTATTTTCATACACACACACACTTACACACACACACACACATATATAAAATATTGTCAGAAGAACTTTAAAATATTATGCTGAAATAATTGGAAGCCTATAATTGTATAGTCATCGGAAAATGACACAGTCAAATAAATTTAGAATTTCTAAGAAACAATATACATGAACTTAAACTAAAAAACTTTCAAACTTCATATTATTTTTTTCGTACTATTCTTTACACTCTTACTATACCAAGTCTTCTAAAATACTTATATATATTGATCTAAAAATGAAAAACTGAAACTTTAAACAAAACCATAGTCAAAACCTGTAATATCCAAATCATTTGAATCTCGAAACTAAACTCTTTTATCATATATCATACGATGAAATATATTTGAAATATCATCAAATCAGAAAGTTTAAAACTTCATTTAGTAATAACTCAAGTATTAATCTTTATACGGAAAATTTTTTGAACGTTCCGAATCCCAATTACATGTAATTACATATACCAATTCAGACACGTAGCTTGTCCAGAATCTCAAGTCATCTACAAAACTTTCTTACCATAATGACAAAGGCAAATCGATTAAGGATATACTATTATATACATATGTATATCAGAATTGAACGAGGGAAACTTCCAAAACGTACTTAGACAAATCGTATACCGACGCAATCAAACAAAGCTTGTATAAGACTCATTACCTATTTTAGAATATATATATATATGAGATGAATGTCGTCCGAACAGATACATATCTAAAATTAGCATGACACAAACTAAATCATCAATCAAACTGATCACACACACATTACAAACACAAATTCCATGCAGTCAATCTCATCCATCATCAGTAATGTAAAACATAAAGTAACGACTTTAACTCATTTTGTCAAAAATAATTTTTCAAAACATTTCTTTTTTCCAAGAAAATTATAGAATGAGATTATCTAAAATAAATTATAAAACTAATCAAGCATCCAATGCTCAAGTTGCGCGCACTGGTCGGATAATATATGAAAGCATGACCATATCGACATAGGGTAAAAGTTCGGTCCACAACATATGTATATGGCCATAGATATTCATATAATAAATAAACTCTATATACCCAATAGAGGAGTGAATTAGGTATTGGGGTGGTTGTGGGACCCCTAGGGTCGGATCTGTATCTCGTGCAGTGGAAGTGGGTCTAACCCATTGATATTAAGCATGAGTGTTTTTTTAAAAATTTTAATGAAATATCATATTCTATTACGAGTGTTTAGGAAAAAATCGGAGATAAATCGGTGTCCAAAAAAACCAAATCAGGATAAATTAATTTACGATTAATGCAATACATTCATCACATGAATATAAAACAAACATTCATCACATGAACATTAAAATGTGTCTACTCATCGCAACATGCATACCAACAATTTATATCTTATATAAACCATTAAAAAAACTTTTAATTAAAAAGATAAGAGTTAAGAACATCTTTTAACCTTGCTCTTGATGTCAATTGTAGGATCCATTTTCCTAGCATAGTGAAAACTCTTTAGGCACATGGATCGACCTAGAAAAAATTTTCTGCTCTCTCCCTCTCTTGGCTGAATCTGACCAGCCCCTGATAAGATATTTTGTTTCTGTTTTAACAATATTTCAACCGCCGAACAGCCCTCTTGCATGGGGTGAACTAAGCTCATTTGTGTTTAAGCCTCGCATCGCGACGCATGGTGATTTAAATCATGACGATCAATATCACAACTTTCTATCTCATTTTTGTTCTTTGGTGCATCGCGACGCTACGTTGGAGTCACGACGCGCTAGCTTGATCCCGAAGGTTTGTGTGTTGTCTTTAGTGCTCGATCAGTGCTATATCGATGCCCCAAACACAAACACTACCATGTGTGTAGAAAAAGAAAGAATAAGAATGTTTGTTCCAACTCCGAATGTCTTCCGAGCTATATCTCTCTACCAACAAAAGAAAGTGTGGGCTTCACTCAAAAAACAATATCCCTAAACTCTTTTGAGATTCAAACAAGGTTTTGAAACTAACTCGCTAAACACTTTAGAGATTGAATTCTTATAAAGAGAAAACTTATTTTTTTTTCCTTTTTATACTTAGGGTTAATGTTTCAAAATCAAAACAACAAACCCTAGCTATATTTACTTTCAATAAATTCGGCCACCTCTTTTGCTACACCTAATTTTTATAACAACCAACTTATTTAATTGTCATCATAATGACAATTAATATAATGTTGAAAATGTATAAATGTCATTAATGAAATGTTGAATTTTTAGAAATCATATTTGAAAAATACTTCAATATCATAAATGATATATCAAATAATTTAATATATATACATTAAATTAAATGATTATCTCATAATCATTTATTTAATAAAAACCTTATATTAAATATAATAAAAAGTTATATGTGTGACAAAATATATTATTAATCTCATTAATAATAATATATGTATGTGAGTATATAATTAGACTATCCAATTATATTTAATTTGCTACAGTATATCGAGCTAGCATAGGGACCAAATGTACCTACAGTTCTGAGTTCCAATAATCCCGGAATATTAATTAAACTCTTAATTAAATATTCTGAATTATTAACTTAAGGTTATTCCACTAAAAACCTGAAACTGCACTCTCGTTGCCGTAGATATATAATACAAGCCGAACTACGTCGGTATCCATCGATATAGTCATTGCATACGAATTGATCCTTCACGAGTATCTCATAATTAGAGCCGTGTGTAGGCACTGTGATGAGCGGAAAATATATCAATATTTACCGCCCCTTTTACTTAATATTTTGTTTAGTTTCTCGGGTTTGATGAACGTTTTGATGTGTTTTATTTTGCAGATAAAATAATATCGGGTCTTAATGAAATCATTTAGGACGAAATGTGAATCAAATAAGGGCAATTATTGGACTTGATATATTAATTTTGGAGATTGGAAATTGAAAGGGCGTTTTGACGAAGTGCAGTTTTGGAAATTCCAGTTTTGCGCATCTGTCGTATTTTGGGCATAACTTTTTACTCAGATATCGGATTGAGCTGATTCAAGTCCAGATTAAAGAAGACTCAAATATCTACAACTTTGAAAGAGAAAATATTTTCGATTCTGATGATTTCATGACCGAAATTGATGAACCATCCAGAAGTGTGTGGAGTGTAATTATTAAAAGTCATTATCAATCATTTTCAAAGCAAAATATTAATTAATTAATAATTAATAAAAATTATCAAATCAACACCAAACAAGATAAGAAATTATTGGAGCAATTATGGATTTGGTGGAGTAATTAGTGGAGAAATTAATAATGTAATTGGTGGAGAAATTGATTGATGATTTGATGGTGGCAAAATTTTGCCTATAAATACCAAGCCATTTCATTTGTAAAATTCATACTTTCTTCTTTGAAATTCTTAATGAATAAATAAGAAGATTGTATCTAGTTTGTTTATTTTTAGTTTTCAGTAATTAATTTTCAGTTTCGCACTTTCTTTTCTTTACTTTTCAGTTTTTACTTTCCGCAATTTACTTTTACGCACAGTATACTTTTCTTTCTTTAATTTTTCAGTTTTTACTTTTCAGTAATGATGAGGTAATTTCCAAGCTAGGGTGAAAGGTAATTCTTTTACTTACTATTTAGATTAATCTCCCTTAAAAATAATATATTCACTATTTAAAATACTGATTAATAAAGGATACCGCTATATTGGTCGGTTGGCAATTCAATTAATCTGGTTTAAACCTGACTAATCAAGGATACCGCCAGATTGGTCGGTTGGTAAATTATTTTGGTACCGCCTTTATGGCTGGATTATGGACAAATATTACCGCCTATATGGCTGGTTGGACTTATTTGACTTAATCAGGATACCGCCAGATTGGTCGGTTGGTAAAATAATATCACAAGTTTATATATTATTTTATGGGAGATATCTAAATTAGTAGTAGTAAAAGTAATTCCTTTTACCTTAGCATTTTTTTATTTTACTTTTCAGTTTTACTTATGTCTTTTACTTTTCAGTATTTTTACTTTATGTCTTTTACTTTTAAGTTGTTACTAGCCCTAGTATGTGTTAGTTATCTGGGGTTGTGATGAATTCTAATATCACCGGTTTATAAGGGTTATTTTATAGTTTGGGTAATTTAAAGGTTTACTTATTAAATCTTAAACTTAATGCTTCTTGTTGTCTGATCACCAATAAGATTGATGTGGTAAATCTAAAATGAACTAGACATAGGGATTTTAGGTTTCAGCCTTAGATTTAATAGCCCACGATCTTCCTTGAGGATAGATAACCCTTTAATAGATTTCCTTACAGGATAGGAATATACCTGTCGGGCGGGGGTGGGGGTAGCCATAATTGGAACTTAAACTTAATGAATCCAGATAATTTGGTTGACATAGACATATGGTTCAATTGGGTTAAACTGGGTATTTGCGTCTGACCATCGACAGAGGCTTTTGCATAATTAGTGTTCCAGGTTAGTAAAATATATTACACAAACTTAAAATAACCACTTATCTTTAAATGATATTAAATGAATCACAACCCTAGATAGATCTTTGTGTCTTTTGTTATTTTCCTTAGTATTTTCTTTTGTCTTTTTATTTATCATTTTGCAAAGCCACATTCATCCAAACAAACAAACAATCTCTCTCATCTCCATTAATTAGATATTTGTAAATAAATAGATTCAACAATAATAACAACAGTAGGAATTAAGTCCTCGTGGGATCGATATTTTTATACTACTTGAACGATACGTGCGCTTGCGTTATACGTGTGTGTTTACGCCGGTCAAGTTTTTGGCGCCGTTGCCGGGGACTTATTTATCTTTCACTATTAATTTAGGGGTTAGATACGTTACTTGTATCTAATTTCTTTTACTTATTGTTTTGTTTTTCTTGTGTTTCAGGTTCTCAGAAACTACATGAGACGAACCAGAAGCTTTGAACTCCGATCGCTTGACCCAGAAATTGAAAGAACCATCAGACAGTTGAGAAGGGAAAGGCGAGAAGGCCAAGAAGCTTTAGTCAACATGGAACCTGAACCTTTGAACGTTGCACCACCAATTCCCATTCGAGACAGAACCATTCCGGTGATTGACAGACTCATTTCTTGCATTGTACTTCCTCCCTTACCAGCAAATGCATGTGACATCAAAACATGCATTCAGATGATTCAGCACTCAGTTCAGTTTGGGGGGAATGCAACTGAAGATCCGAATTCCCACATCAGCAACTTCCTGGAAGTTTGCGGCACTTTTATTACAACCGAGAAGCGGAAGAAGCAATGAGACTGCGAGTTTTTCCATACTCCTTGAAGGACAGAGCTAAAGCTTGGCTACATTCACTACCACCAGGTTCTATCACAACTTGGAACACTTTAGCCACCAAATTTCTTGCAAAGTACTTTCCACCAGCCAGAACCGGAAAGCTGAGGAATGACATCACATCCTTTGTACAACAAGATTCAGAATCCCTCTGCGAAGCTTGGGAAAGGTACAAAGATTTGCTCCGGAAATGTCCTCACCATGAGATTCCAAAATGGCTTCAAGTTCAAACATTCTATAATGGACTTTCTGGAATAATGAGAACCACAATCGATGCTGCTGCTGGAGGAGCCTTGATGGCAAAAGGAGAAGATCAAGCCTGGGACCTAATCAAGAAGAAATGGCCAACAACAATTCCTTGTGGCCAACAGAAATGAGCATGATCCAAAGAATTGCAGGAATTTATGAAGTTGGAGCAAAACAGCAGTGAATACCAGGATGGATCAGATATGCAAATGTCTAGAAACACTTAGCACGCAAGTTGTGAACATCACTGGATCCACAAGTTCACCATATGGAGGAGCACCAGAACCTAAACAACATGAAGAAACGGTGAATTATGTCAACAATTTCAACAGACAGGGGAACAATCCATATTCCAACACCTACAACCCAGGGTGGAGGAATCATCCTAATTTATCATGGAGTAACAATTCAGGCCAACAGCAGAACTATCCACCACCTGAATTCAGCAACAGAACAAAGGCCAGGAGCATGAAAAAGAACCAGAAATGAAAGAATGGTTTGCAGAGATGTTCAAAAAGCAAGAAGCAAAATACGATGCTATGTTTCAATCCCAAGCAACATTAATCAAAGTCAATATGCTTCTATTAAAGCACTGGAGAATCAAATGGGACAACTGGCAAATGCTCAGAGTTACAGACCGCCAGGTACCCTTCCTAGCAACACAGAGCCAAATCCAAGGAACATGGGGAAGGAGCAATGTCATGCCATCATGTTAAAAAGCGGTACTGAAATCAACAAAGATGTTGGAGTCAATTCAACTGTGCTGAGGAAGTTCCCAAAAGAAACAAAGCAACAAATGGAGGAAAAAGAAGCAAAGGAAAAAAAAGAACAGATCACTCCACCTCCACCTTTTCCTCAACGTCTTCAGAAGAACAAATTGGACAAGCAATTTTCCCGGTTCCTGGAAATATTCAAAAAGCTGCATATCAACATTCCATTTGCAGAAGCGTTGGAACAAATGCCCACCTATGCCAAATTCATGAAAGATATTCTTTCACGAAAGCGGAGATTGGGGGATTACGAGACAGTAGCATTAACAGAAGAATGCAGTGCTATCATTCAGAGGAAACTTCCCCCAAAGTTGAAAGATCCTGGCAGTTTCACTGTTCCTTGCGTCATAGGAGAACATAACTTTGGTAAGGCTTTATGTGATTTAGGTGCTAGTGTTAACTTGATGCCTTTTTCTATTTTCAGGAAATTACAGATTGGAGAAACAATGCCAACTTCAGTCTCACTGCAACTTGCTGATAGAACGATCGTATTTCCAAGAGGTGTAGTTGAGGATGTGCTGGTCAAGGTTGACAAATTCATTTTCCCAGCAGATTTTATTGTCCTTGATATGGAGGAAGACGCAGACGTGCCAATCATCCTTGGGAGACCATTCTTGGCTACAGGTCGAACCATTATTGATGTACAAAAAGGAGAACTAACCATGAGGGTACGGGACCAAGAAGTAACATTCAATGTTTTCAAGGCCATGAATTTCCCAGATGATGAAAAGAAGGAGGAATGTTTCAAACTCGATGTGATACACAGTACCATTCAGAACTCTGATGAAAGACAAAGTTCTACTGACAAACTTAAAACATGTCAATTGCCTGTGGAGCCTAAAGATAAAACATCTTTGCACTGAAAGAGCCAATTCTTGCTCTACAAGCAACAGAAGAGAAAAAGTTCCACCAGCTCAACGAATTGGAGGAATTTCACAATCAGCCTTTTGAAGATGCCAAATTGTACAAAGAAAAAGGCAAGAAAAGACATGATGAGAAGTTAGTGCGCATACAACTGGAACCAGGGCAGAAGGTACTGTTAAACAAATCAAGGGTGAAATTCTTCCCATGGAAGCCAAAATCACGGTGGTCAGGTCCATTTGTGATCACCAAAGTTTTACCAAATAGAGCCGTTGAGATACATGATCCTGACGCTAACAAAACTTTCAAGGTTAAAAACAAGCGTGTCAAGCACTACTGGGGAGAATCATTTGAGCGACAAAAAGAAAGTGTTACACTTTCAGATCCAGCTTAACGTTCGAGAAGCCAAGTCTGGCTGACGACTTTAAACTTAGCGCTAGCAGGGAGGCAACCCATGCAATTTGTGTATATATTGTGATTTGGTGTGATTTAATTTTGTGTGTTTAATTTTTGCAGGTTTAGTCATTTCAAGATGGAAGAAGCTCTCGTAAATCTTCACAAGCAATTTCCTCTCTCTCCCTCCAAAATCTCTGATGAAAGTTTACAAAGCTCGCTTGGAACGGATGAGGTTATTGACAATCCATGGTATTCCTAATGATATTCGTTGGGTAATTGAAGCACGAGTCCGATTGGCAGGTGAGTCTTCTGACTCTTTTATGTCACATCTGCCTGGATTTGGAAGAAGCACCTATTCAAAGAAACGTAGAGCTAAGCAAATGGGTGTTTGTTACAAATGTGCACGATTTAATTGCAACACTCGTTGTCGTTCTTTAGGAATGGTGTCTGATAATCGCGAAGACAAAATTAAATTCATTAGGGATGGCTTGAGAAAGGAGTCTTTAGATGATCTATCTTCGACTTTTGAGACGCATCCCAGTGGATATGTTAATATAGCCATTCACAAATTACATACACAATTCCAAAAGGAAAGACAACTGTTAAGTCTCGGGAATCTGACTCAAAAAGACCCTGTTTGCCAATTTATAAGAAAATTGGATGGGAAGCTTGTCCCTGACGCATAGACGTCAATCAAACCGTTACTTTTCTTGTAAATATTATATCTCTTTGTCTTTTCTTAATAATTGTGATTTGTTTTGTTGTTTTCTTTTAATTTTTCTCCGACAGGATCCAGACATTTTTTGACTATCACGATATTAATTCGTTACTAATCGTCCTCTGTAAGATATTTGTGCTGTTATTACTCACCCTTTTTCAGGTACTATAAATTCAGCCCGTCATTGCACTTTTGAAGGCATCCGGAGTTGAAAAAGAAATACATAAAAAATGGAAGCCACTTCAAGAAGACGAGTTGAAAACATCTGCGTGTTTTGCGGTAGTAGTGTTGGTACTAAGCCACAATACATAGAAGCAGCACATGAATTGGGTCGAGTCTTAGCTGCAAGGAATATGCACTTAATATATGGCGGAGGCAATCTCGGACTTATGGGGATCGTTTCAAAGGCTGTACAGGAAGGAGGCAGTAATGTTTTAGGAATCATTCCAAAACCCTTGGCAGAGGCAAACCTTATTGGATCATCAAACGGAGAGGAACTGATCGTGCAGGAGAAATGGGTTCGTGTCAAAACCTATGAAAGAACTCCTCTTTACTGCCAGAACTGCTCCGGATCTAATAGACCAACTTATAGCCTATGAACCGAAAGTTGACCCTATCATTTCAAAAATAAAATGGTCTGAGGACGATCGTGGTAAGAAGCGACGAATAAATCTGGATCTTAACCTTTAATTTTCCTGTAGAATTTCAGCTAACCAGGTATTATTTTCTAAACTCTTCTTCACTGTTTAAGACATTGGGGACAATGTCTCATTTAGGTTTGGGGGTGAGGTATAGTTAATAGTACTTGTTTGTATTGTGTTTTATTTTTAGTCCAAAATTTTTCGAAAAATACAAAAAAATTGAAATTTTCAAAAAAAATTACAAAAATATTTTACATTTTGGTGTTTTTATTTTAACTAAAAGGTGAAATTGGTAAGAAATAGCCGAGTAAGGAGTTTCCACTCTTGAGACGTATTTCAAACCATTTATTTCGAAACAAGTTAATTTTTGTTTATTTCATTTTGAATTATTTAATTTGTGAATTCTCCATAATACTGACTAAAATGAATCTTCATATGCTCATTTGACAGGTATTATCAACATGCATAGTAACATACAGACATGAGCTGTAATTGAAAAGCTTGTAATATTTCGTGCTCTAGTTTAATTGGAGGAAACATCTATTAATAGTTATGGAATAAAAAAAAAAATCATTTCTGATATAAAAAAAAATAAAGTATCTAAGATCCGGTTATAAGTCTGTAAGGGTGTTTTAACACCTAGTGCCCTAAGACCAACTGGTTTGGGAGTCATTGGCCCAAAACTCGTTACATGGATCAAGATGCTGCTACAAAATAATATATTCATATCTGAAGTCTGAGTAATTAAGTTCGTAGGGGTGTCTTAACACCTGGTGCCCTAAAGCCAACTGGTTTGGGTGCCACCGACCCAAAGCTCGCTACATAGACGGAAGGTATTGTATATAAATAAAAAGTCAAAATTCAGAAAATCAAAGAAAAAAATCAGAAAAATCAAAAAAAAAAAAAAAAAAAAAATTACTCCATTACTATAAAAAAAGGTGTGAAATCTAATAGAACCTTAGGACAAAATATTATTCTCTTATCAATTGCACTTGTGACTGTTGTGGGAAAAAATGAGTTGATTAATATTTTGTTAGCTGTGTATATGGAGAATGGTAAAAATAATCGGAGAATTTACTTATTCGGTTAATTTAGAATAAAACAAAACAACTAGTAACTTGGAGTAGAAGTTTCACCTGATTAGTTACTATCTTTTTTATTCTCTTTTCTTGTCTTTTTGCTTTTGTGTGCATTAGTTTTACTGCCTTTTTACTTTTGTAAAATGTTTGTGGGTATCATTGCTTGTAAACCCTCACGAAACTACAACTCGTCCACTAGGGACACCTAGGGGTTTAAAGGCTTGTTGCATATGCTAAATGCAACCGTGATCCCTACGAAAGTGGCTTAGTTTAATTTTAATTTTATTTTGTTGTTTTGCTCGAGGACTAGCAAAATGTTAGGTTTGGGGGTGTGATGAGCGGAAAATATATCAATATTTACCGCCCCTTTTACTTAATATTTTGTTTAGTTTCTCGGGTTTGATGAACGTTTTGATGTGTTTTAGTTTATTTTGCAGATAAAATAATATCGGGTCTTAATGAAATCATTTAGGACGAAATGTGGATCAAATAAGGGCAATTATTGGACTTGATATATTAATTTTGGAGATTGGAAATTTGAAAGGGCGTTTTTGACGAAGTGCAGTTTTGGAAATTCCAGTTTTGCGCATCTGTCGTATTTTGGGCATAACTTTTTACTCAGATATCGGATTGAGCTGATTCAAGTTCCAGATTAAAGAAGACTCAAATATCTACAACTTTGAAAGAGAAAATATTTTCGATTCTGATGATTTCATGACCGAAATTGATGAACCATCCAGAAGTGTGTGGAGTGTAATTATTAAAAGTCATTATCAATCATTTTCAAAGCAAAATATTAATTAATTAATAATTAATAAAATTATCAAATCAACACCAAACAAGATAAGAAATTATTGGAGCAATTATGGATTTGGTGGAGTAATTAGTGGAGAAATTAATAATGTAATTGGTGGAGAAATTGATTGATGATTTGATGGTGGCAAAATTTTGCCTATAAATACCAAGCCATTTCATTTGTAAAATTCATACTTTCTTCTTTGAAATTCTTAATGAATAAATAAGAAGATTGTATCTAGTTTGTTTATTTTTAGTTTTCAGTAATTAATTTTCAGTTTCGCACTTTCTTTTCTTACTTTTCAGTTTTTACTTTCCGCAATTTACTTTTACGCACAGTACTTTTCTTTCTTTAATTTTTCAGTTTTTACTTTTCAGTAATGATGAGGTAATTTCCCAAGCTAGGGTGAAAGGTAATTCTTTTACTGTTACTATTTAGATTAATCTCCCTTAAAAATAATATATTCACTATTTAAAATACTGATTAATAAAGGATACCGCTATATTGGTCGGTTGGCAATTCAATTTAATCTGGTTTAAACCTGACTAATCAAGGATACCGCCAGATTGGTCGGTTGGTAAATTTATTTTGGTACCGCCTTTATGGCTGGATTATGGACAAATATTACCGCCTATATGGCTGGTTGGACTTAATTTGACTTAATCAGGATACCGCCAGATTGGTCGGTTGGTAAAATAATATCACAAGTTTATATATTATTTTATGGGAGATATCTAAATTAGTAGTAGTAAAAGTAATTCCTTTTACCTTAGCATTTTATTTTATTTTACTTTTCAGTTTTACTTTATATCTTTTACTTTTCAGTATTTTTACTTTATGTCTTTTACTTTTAAGTTGTTACTAGCCCTAGTTATGTGTTAGTTATCTGGGGTTGTGATGAATTCTAATATCACCGGTTATAAGGGGTTATTTATAGTTTGGGTAATTTAAAGGTTTACTTATTAAATCTTAAACTTAATGCTTCTTGTTGTCTGATCACCAATAAGATTGATGTGGTAAATCTAAAATGAACTAGACATAGGGATTTTAGGTTTCAGCCTTAGATTTAATAGCCCACGATCTTCCTTGAGGATAGATAACCCTTTAATAGATTTCCTTACAGGATAGGAATATACCTGTCGGGCGGGGGTAGCCATAATTGGAACTTAAACTTAATGAATCCAGATAATTTGGTTGACATAGACATATGGTTCAATTGGGTTAAACTGGGTATTTGCGTCTGACCATCGACAGAGGCTTTTGCATAATTTAGTGTTCCAGGTTAGTAAACTGATTTATTACACAAACTTAAAATAACCACTTTATCTTTTAAATGATATTAAAATAAATCACAACCCTAGATCTTTGTGTCTTTTGTTATTTTCCTTAGTATTTTCTTTTGTCTTTTTATTTATTCATTTTGCAAAGCCACATTCAACCAAACAAACAAACAATCTCTCTCATCTCCATTTAATTAGATATTTGTAAATAAATAGATTCAACAATTAATAACAACAGTAGGAATTAAGTCCTCGTGGGATCGATATTTTTATACTACTTGAACGATACGTGCGCTTGCGTTATACGTGTGTGTTTACGCCGGTCACACTGCATTTTTGCATATAAGTCCCGATGATGACTCTCGAATGGAGGCACTACCTTTTATGTCTCGGAAGTCGCGGGAAACAGACGTCGGAAGGGAGAATTCAAGAATCAGTGCCTCGTTGGATTTAGTTCGCTCGCTTAGCCTCGGGTTTGCTCGTTAGACCTCTGTTTTAAAATTTATCCCCGGCCCAAACCTTAAACCTAGCCACCCCACGTAACCCACCAACAAACACAAATCAAATTCAATAAATAAACAAATCACAAATGTCAAACAAGACAAACTAAGCCACAAAGCCCTCCACGTGAACACACAAGCAATTCAACAAAAATTCAACAAACAAATAAACACATCACAAAAGCAAAACCCTTAAGTCTCTCAGCATTAAATAAATTGCCCCCTAATAAATTATCTAACCCCTCACCAAATTACAAACCATTAATTAATAAGCACTCTCCCCCTCCATTATAAAAGAAGGGTCATGCTAACTAGTGCCCTAAGGGCACTCATTAAGAATCCATTTTTGGTAAGTTTTCATTTCACTTGTATGGGGAAAGTAAAAAATTATCAAAACAATAATTACTTTTTCATTTTTCCTATAAAAACTTTCCTAAAATGGATCATTAACAAGTGCCCTAAGGGCACTCATTAGCATTTCCCATAAAAGAAACCAAAGCCTCACGTCCCTAGGGAACACATGCACGTGAAACCCTCCATGCTCATCTTTCTTCCCTCTCTCAAAGACTCACAAAAATACAAACCCTAATCCCTTGGCCCCCATATTTCTCTCTCAAATAAAAATAATATAAAACCATAGCAGCCCTCCCTCTCACGATACACGCACAGCCTTTGTCTCTCTCACTACTCACGCACTCGTCCTTCATCCAGCACAGATACAACACAAAAACTCCCTTCTCCTCTCTACAAGCACTCACGCCTAAAGCCCCTCACTGCAGCCCCTGAAACACACAAATCAGCCCTTCCAGCACCCCCTTCAAAACACGCAAACCAGCCCTTCCTACAGCCCCTTCAGCTCACGTATAAACCTCTCCCACTGCAGCTCATTCACGCCTGAAGACCATCCCTTAAACACACACGTAGCTCCCACTCACACACTCCATTCACGTTCTCTCACTCCAGTGCAAGTCAAAAGACACATGACACTTTGAAGCAGCAAACCTTTAAGCCACCACACAGCCACCTAAAATATGACACAAAATAATAAACCCTTCTCTCAACTCACTGCCCTCACCATACAAATCAACAGCCCCCTGAAGTCACGCCCATATAGCCCTCAATTCTGCCCCTGAAGTCACGCCATACACATAAGCCCTAACTCACGCCATTCACAGTCTGCCCACTGACCGGTTAAAGAACCAACAATTCCGCCCTCACCGAACACTCACCGAGCAGCCACTGACTGAGCACAAAAGCAACGAACAACAAAGCAACATGCCCCATCTAACTGCATGCAAGTCACACCAGCCCCATGCACACATGAAGCCAACCATGAACTCCCCCTTCATGGCCAAACAACAAACCTTCAAATTACCCACATGCAGCCCACGTAAGCCTCTGGTAACCCTAAGCGCCCTTGACCAAAAATTCATGCAGGCTTTGACGTGAAACTAGTCCACAAAACGCAGCTCTTAAACCTAAACAAAACCGAGACCAAAAAAAGTCCAAATCAACCTAAAATAACCCTAAAACAATACCAAAAAATCATCCCAAAACAGTAGCCAAAACCGAGAGCAAAACAGTCCCAAAACTGACCCTAAAACAGAAAATAAAACAGAGAAAACAGCGAGCGAAAACCGCGAGTGAAAATGGAGAAAACAGTGAGTGGAAACAGCGGTTGAAAACAGCGAGTGGAAACAGCGAACAATCGAAAAAAGAGAAAACAGTGAACCAGTGAAAACAGAGAAAATAGCAGACCAGTGAAAACGGTAGAAACGATAACCCTTCCGACATCGTGAAACGCACTCCCGAGAAGCGACTTAAAAGGTAAAACCTAAGGGCACCCCTTTTATTTATTATCCTTTATTTTTAGTTATTTTATTACTTTATTTCGCATGAGTATTGTGGATTGGTGTATGATGTGATTCCGGGTGAACGGAATATGTGTTCTCTCTTGCGGTATATCGGATAAAAACCCGGACATAAATTCTGTAGCCGAATCTGAATGGACGGTATTGCGGTTTGCACTCGGGATACAATGCCACGTACCACTTGAGAGATTCACATATTTCGTTTCATCCAACCTTGTATTCAAGCATGATTAGGCCCTTAAAAGATTATTTGTTTTTTTTAGTCTAGTACGTTATTTCTTTATGCATGACTTAGTTATTTGCCTTCGATATAGGAGTTCAATTTACGTTTATGTTTAGGATGTTATTTATTCTTTGTGTTTGATAATTCAACATACTTATTGTGTGATATTGTATGTTTGCCGTTATGAGAATTTACTTTTAAAGCATGCAAACTTAGATTTAGGCCTTCTAGGAATTTAGATTACTCTTGAGAATGTATGTTGCGTAGACTTGGTTATATTATTGCACAAATCCGTTCATTACAAATGACATAAGTAAGGTACCATTCCGAACCCAACGATTTGAGGTCTTCCCTTGCGAGGGGTGAGTGCGGCCTTAAATCATTTTCCCGGTTCACACCGGGTGGCGACTCCATTATTTCTCCGGTTTAGTTCCCCCGTGGGCTACTCCGTACTCCCAACCGGGCCGCGAACCTGGAACAGCGTCGTCGATTTCTGTGTCCTACAGTCTGGCGACTCCACTGGGGACAGAGAATCGGCCCCGAAATAATGTCTTGTAATGTTTGTGATTTGTGCTTTAATTAACCATGTCTACTGTGGGTTTAGTGAGTTTAATCAAAGGCAATTGTTAAGGCTAGGTGATGGTTTGGTGTCTTCCTTCACTCACTACCTTTCTATATGGAAAAGTTCTGAAGGCACCTAGATAATTATTATCTGTAGCTCATTATGATATACTAATTTGGAGGACTTGTTGTTTATTCCTGTCACCAAGGCCATAAGAGCCTAAGAGGCTTGGGTATTTAAGAGAGTTCGCTTCACCCTCCCTCTGGGGAATCTACAATAGGAAATCCATTTGACAGTTAGTCACATACCGTAACTCGTTGGTGTACATGCCAAATTTGGGCCCAGGGATAAAATCGACATTTATTCCACCTGGAGACCGTTAACAAAATCCAATATTGAAGACAAAGGCTAAAGTCCCGCAGCCCACCTCACAAAGCCCAGACCCATCAAAGTTTGGAATACCAACAGACACCAGTTACGAACTCAGTGAAGATCAAGGAATTAAAGGACGATAATGGAACACGGCGGTTACACGGTCAACAAATCGCGAGAATAATGACTGCATTTAAGGATTCCAACGGGTAAGAGATGAAGACTATAAAAGAAAGAAGTCAAGTAATAGACAGAAGAGGCCAGACAGAAACCACAACTACATCACATTAGACCGCCCTTTCGGCAAGCTATATAAGATTGAGGTATACTACAAGCCTTGATCTTTTCCCCTTCGACTTAATCACACATTAGCTAACTTGAGCGTCGGAGTGCTTACGGCTTCCACCACACCAGTGGGCAGTAAATCTCTTCCGCTTTACTCTTGTTTTACAGGTTCGCTCACGCCCTAAAGACTCACAATCTCGATTGTGGACCTCAATCGAAATCCGTGTCTACAATTTGGCGCCTACGTGGGGCTACAAATCGAGAATGGCAACGACCAACGAAATACGAGATCCTGTGATGGCACAACTTGCCCTGCTCCAAGATCGATTGCAGGCCCTAGAAGAGGAGAACTTGGCAGTGCGGAATTCCAATGAAACCTTACAAAAAAAACTGGACCTATTGTCATACAACCCCAAGGCCGAACCAGCAATCCAGACGATTGCAGCAATCCAGTAGCACAGCCCATGTGGGATGGAAGGACCAACAGTCACCAACCGGCTACACAAGATCCAAATTCTCTGATGAGAATGGAATTGATAGAATTCAAGGAGGCGATTATGTCACGACTTCCGAGGATAAGGCTATCAACCAGAAGGAGCAGGGCCGGAGCGATCTCTGACACCCTGTTCTCGGAGTCCCTCGTGACTGTAGAATTGCCCAGGAAATTCAATCCGCCAGAAATGAGGCAGTACGATGGGTCCACTGACCAGACGACCATATTATACACTACAAGTTTAAGATGATGTCAACCGGCTTGTCGCCGAGTCAATGGGAAGCAGGAATGTGTAGATATTTTGGAGAAACCCTCGCCGGACCAGCGCTCACATGGTTCATCAACCTACCCTACAGGTCAATCGAATCCTACCAGGAACTAGCTGACAAATTCATGCAACACTTTGCAACCTCGTGCAAAATAGAGAAAACATCAGACGACCTGAATTCCATACAACAACAGAAGGGGGAATCGCTGAAAAGCTATATGGCCAAGAGAGAATCACCGTCCCGGATCTCCACCAACCCACAGCAGTCGAAGCTTTCCGGAACGGTCTACTTTACGATAGTGGGCTGTATAAAAAGTTGACGAAGTTTCGATGCAATACTATGGACCAGGTCATGGCGCGAGCCCACATAGAGATAAGGTGGGAAGAAGATAAAAGAAACCAGAGAAGAGATATCGCAAATCCAGGAATCGACCGAAGGCCCACAATTCCCAGACGACATGAAGAGGATATCCATTCACACAAAGAGGGAAGGAATAGATCAGGAGGAGAACGTTGTTCGTTCTACAAAAACATTAACAGGCGACCAAGACCATACAAGAACAGAGAAGAATTACCAGAAAAATTTTTGGGGTACGTGGTCACTCGGCGAGGGGTTGAAGCGAATCCGGACCAGATTAGATCGATCCTCGACATTCCATCTCCTTCCAGCCCAAAAGACGTCATGAGACTAACTGGGAGAATTGCCGCTCTAAACAGGTTTATCTCCAAATCTACAGATAAGAGCTTCTGTTCTTTTCAGCTTGAAGAAAGGAAACAGCTTGACTGGACGCCCGCTTGTGAGGAAGCACTGACAAAGCTCAAATTGTACCTCACCACACCACCTTTGCTGTCCAAACCACACGACTTGGAGAGACTTTTACTCTACTTGGGAGTTTCGGAGCAAGCGGTCAGCGGAGTCTTAGTAAGAGAAGAGGTAGAAGACCAACAACCAGTCTACTACGTGAGCAAAGCACTGTTGGGAGCAGAATCACGTTACCCTTTGATGGAGAAATTAGCCTTCGCCCTTGTTACAGCAGCAAGAAAACTCAGACCCTACTTCCAGGGGCACCCAATCACGGTGTACATGACCTATCCGTTGAGAAGAATACTTCATAAACCAGAAATATCAGGAAGGTTGATGAAGTGGGCAATCGAACTTGGAGAGCACGACATCACATACCAGCCCAGAACCGCCATCAAATCTCAAGCGCTGGCCGACTTTGTGGCCGACTTCACCCCCAGCTTACTTACAACAACTGAAGTCAATATCAACTCCATCCAGCAAACGTAACCTTGGAAATTAGCAGTCGATGGGGCAAGTAATAAAAGAGGCTGCGGTCTTGGGATCATGATCATAACTCCAGCCGGTGACATAATACAGCAAGCGATCAAGTGTGGATTTAGAGTTACAAATAAAGAGGCAGAATACGAAGCATTAATAGTTGGCTGTCATTAGCTAAAGAATTGGGGGCCAGAGATATTGAAGTGAAAACCGATTCCCAGTTGATTATGAACCAGATTGAGGGTCGTATCAAGCCAGAGGACAAGCAATGGCTTCTTATCTACAAAAGGTAAGTGACCTACGATCGACGTTTGAGAAATTTTCCATAACACAGGTCCCAAGAAACGAGAACTCCCAGGCTGATGCATTGGCGACCCTTGGTTCGACAATGGAAGGGAACGAGTCACGAATAATTCCAGTCGTGTACTTAAGCTGGCCCGCGATTTGTGAAGAAGAAACGATTTTCGCGGCGCTAGACACTATCGACAGTTGGATGACACCAATCGTAAAGTATCTGCAAGACGGTATACTCCCAGACGACATAATTCAAGCAAAGAAAGTTCAGAGATAGTCTGCCAGATATGTGTTGTACGACGGACAGTTGTTAAAAAGATCATTCACAGGACCTTACTTGAAATGTATTGCACCTAACGAAGCGCGGCATGTTTTGTCTGAGTTGCACGAAGGGGAATGTGGGAATCATTCTGGTGGTAGGAGCTTGGCCCAACGAGCGCACACGACAGGATATTATTGGCCCACAATGAGGTTCGACTCCTCTGAATACACAAAGAAATGCGACAAATGCCAGTGATTCGCACCAATACCTCACCTCCCACCGGAGAGACTAACCCCATCTTATCTCCATAGCCATTTATGAAGTGGGGGATGGACATTGTTGGAAAACTCCCAACGGCCACCTGGCCAACGAGTGTACATGCTCGTAATGACGGACTACTACTCGAAGTGGATAGAGGCAGAAGCATTTGCCAGAATACGCGATAAGGAAGCCCAAACTTTCGTATGGAAAATCATCATCTGTCGTTTCGGCATACCGAAAGAGATCGTGACTGACAACGGAGCACAGTTCATTAGCCACCACTTCCAAGACTTCTGCAGGAATTGGGGCATAAGGTTGAACTTCTCCACCCCTCGCTTTCCACAAGCAAAAGGACAAGCCGAATCATCCAACAAGACGATTATGAACACCCTGAAGAAGAGGTTGGAGAAAGCTAAGGGAGCCTGGGCTGACGAACTGCCAGGAGTATTATGGTCATACCGAACAACAAAGAGGTCTTCAACAGACGAAACCCCATTCGCACTGGCTTTTGGAATGAAGGCAGTAATCCCAACCGAGGAAATCATCCCATCCCCTCGCTACCAGTGGTTGGGTGAAGAGGACAACCAAAAACTAATGAACTTCAATCTCGACACGATTGATGAAACAAGGGACCGAGCTTCCATTCGACTGGCAACTCATCAACAGAAGATGGCTCGGTACTTCACAAAAATGTCAGGAGCAGGACCTTCAGAATTGGGGATTGGGTGCTACGCAAAGTGTTCCAGAACACGAAGGAATATGGAGATGGGAAGTTGGGCCCAATTGGGAGAGCCCGTATCTTGTCACAAAGTAGTGGAAGAGGAGCTTGCAGACTATAAACCGATGATGGAAAACCTGTGCGCAATAGTTGGAACGCACTTCATCTCAAGAAATTCATCCGGTAAACGACTACGTTTTGTTATCTGTTAGTCGACATTTATTTTCCTAGTATTTGTTTAATTGATGTTTTTGCAAAAAATGAATGAATTCATCCATGTAATAAGATATCATCCAAATGGTACATTTTTCATTCAACCTATACATCAGAAAACTACGGCATTTTACAACAGTTGTACAACAAACAAAATATACACCATCCTCAAGATAAACCTTTGAACCCCTAGACTTCACGGATTATCTTCTCCTACATCAGTTGTGCTGGGGAGAGTGGCCGGAACTTCTTCATGTGACTCGACTATCGTTGACACTTCGGTGTCGGGTAATGCCAGCACGACATCCTCACACTCAGCAGTCTCTGTATGTACTTCGACCCCCGGATCAGCAATCTCCATCCGATTGGATCACACTCAATTTTTTTCGACATTTCTTCCCCTCCCTTATCTTCTAAATCATCCTCTGAAGATGAAGTAAGACCGGTAGCACGCCTTTCATACTCTCGGATCCACTTCTCCGGCTTCCAGTCAACATGTTTTCCTGCGACATACTCCTTCATCAGGTCGCACCTATTCCTCATCATTGAGTCAATAGCAATATCTTCCAATTGCTCAAGCAATAAGTCTTTCTCCTTCTTCACATTCTCAAATCCCTCCTTGTAGCCCTCAATTGCCATTTCGGCTGTCTCCTTTTCCAATTTCAAAGCAGTCTTTACCTCCTTCAACTCTTTCTCGAGTCCTTTCTCCTTCTTCTGAGAGGCAACCAATCCAGATCTCAACTCTGAAGATTCCTTCCTCGACGTCGATAGTGTTTTTTCAAGCTCTCTGATCTTCTTCTGGCTGGACTCGACATTCTTCTTCATGAACAAGCTGCATTCCAGGGCCTACAAACACAAGCCTTGAGAGTCAGTCGCCAAAAAAAAAAAAAAACTATACCTGATAATTCAAAGCAATCGCCTTCTTCATAACTTCTATTAGACCTATCTGGGCCAACCTCACTTCATCCCTTTCTAGTAAAAGCCTTCCACGAATGAGTCGATGCTTGAAGGGTCAGATATAGCAGTCGACTCTCGGGGAACCTTTAGCAAAAGGTTGTCCGGATCTTCTTCTTCTTCAGCCACAACCTTCCTTTTCTTTCCCGCAGAGCTCACTTCGATCGATTTCCCCTTATCTAGAACCCCTTCTACAGAGGTACCTCCCTTCTGCTGGGTGCCAACCGCCTCCTCGACTTCAGGCTCATTCTTTCGAAGTTTGCGAGACTTTCTTCGGCTCTTCATTTCATCGAGGGAAGCTACCGTGAATGGTCATGTCATCATCTCCTCTGCACATAAAAGTTCTCCAGGGTTTAGAGGCTCTCGAAATCTAGATTCGCCATACAATGTTTGACACGACCATCGACAATTAATCATTAGCAATACATCGTTACGGGAAGGCAGTACTTTACCTTTTCCTTCTCGTCGAAAGATTTCCCTCCACAAAGGTGTTGCTCTCAGCCTCTTCTCCGTCAATATGAGTTTACAATCTCTTTCCTCAGCCGACAAAGAAAGAACAGCGTTGGTATTGGCTACAGTCCGAGCAGTGGTAAAGAATGATCTATTTCGCAAGGGATCTGCAAAATAAAGGCTTGATTAGTCGACAAGTAAAAATAAAAAAAAATAACGATAAAACTCTCTACTCACTCGACAAACACCAAAACTCTGGGATTCGACCAGCCCCAGTCAATCCATATATACCCTCACCCTTCGCAAAAAAATATTGAGATTGCCAATTTCCTCTATCATTCGTCGGCAAACCAGTGATTAAATGCGTTTTCCTCTGGTGAAGGATCAGAGTATACCTCCCATCTCTTTCAAATGCTCCTTCAAATAATAAGTTTCTAAAACGTCCCACTTCAAAGAGAATTCCCAACACAAACGACAAACATTCAGTCGACAGCAAAATCCTCCACGCATTCGGCATCAACTGGGATGGAGCAATCTCGAAATGATCCAAAACCTCCCAAACCAATCTAGGGATTGGGAATCTCAACCCCACGGAGAAAGGACGAACATAAAAACCCGTCCAACCCGGAACCTTGTAATCAATCCTCTCGTTTGACGAAGAACTCGAAGGTCCAAAGATTCAGGGAACCTAAACATCATGTTGAGTTCCCGCAGCATTCTACCCGTCATTTGGCTAGCAGGGTTCTCGACAATATATTGGATGGTTCGCTAGTAGTCGGGAAGTCACTCGACTCTCCAATAGCGGACAACGATCTCAGAGGTATGGCCTTAGTTGAGGTTACCGCCGGAGGAGTCGCCAGGGTAACCACCCCACTTTCGATCATTCTTTGGTACGACATCTCTTCGTATTCGACTACTTCCTAGGTGTCACTCGATGATTCGACATAACTATCAATCCTTGCACTTAGGCTGCCTAAAAATTCTTCACTCGACATCCTCCAAATAACGAGCATATAAAAACAACTAAACAACTTGATTACCTACCCTCTAAAGATCAAAACCCACAAACACTAAATTCCTAACAAAACATACAAGTCCTAGATCAAACAGCCTGAATAACTTAAGAACTGCTTGAATCTACACTATGAACACTTAAAGGAATTGAAGAACAAAGGAGTTTTGAAGAATACCTTGAGGGACTTGAGAGCTCTCCTTACTCGACTTCCAAATATAGCACAAATGAAGCCCCTATGACGACTTATATAAACTCGAGGACAGAAATGGCGCCAAATCTCCCGCCAAAAAATGCCTCGCAAACCACGCTAGGTTAAAATTGCAATTAATAAACTAGACAGACTCTTCGCCTACTTCAACCGGCTTGTAGAGTCAGATAGAGCGTTATCGGCAGTCGACTCACAAGATTTGTCGAACGAAATGACTCCTGAACATCAACCTTGTTCAGTCGACATGGGGACATCCCCCAATAGACTCGTGACGAGTCTAATAGATAATTGCCTTCACTCGACTTACACGACATGACGAGTGACAGAGCTCATGAACATCAAATCTTGTTCAGTCGACACGGGGACATACCCAGTTGACTCATGTCGAGTCTAACGAAGCGCCTTCACTCGACTCACACGACACGTAGAGTGACAGAGCTCCTGAACATCAACCTTGTTCAGTCGACATGGGGACATCCCCCAATAGACTCGTGACGAGTCTAATAGATAATTGCCTTCACTCGACTTACACGACATGTCGAGTGACAGAGCTCCTGAACATCAATCTTGTTCAGTCGACACGGGGACATCCCCAGTTGACTCATGTCGAGTAACGAATCGCCTTCACTCGACTCACACGACATGTCGAGTGACAGAGCTCCTGAACATCAAACTTGTTCAGTCGACACGGGGACATCCCAAGTTGACTCATGTCGAGTCTAACGAAGCGCCTTCACTCGACTCACACGACATGTCGAGTGACAGAGCTCCTGAACATCAACCTTGTTCAGTCGACATGGGGACATCCCCCAATAGACTCGTGACGAGTCTAATAGATAATTGCATTCAATCGACTTACACGACATGTCGAGTGACAGAGCTCCTGAACATCAAATCTTGTTCAGTCGACACGGGGACACCCCCAGTTGACTCATTTCGAGTCTAACGTTACGCCTTCACTCGACTCACACGACATGTCGAGTGACAGAGCTCCTGAACATCAACCTTGTTCAAGTCGACCAGAGGACATTCCCCCAATAGACTCCAGACGAGTCAAACATGTCAACATTGTCACTCGACTCAAAATTACATGTCAAAAGAAAATGTCCCTAAACCATTTTACAAACAACCTCGTCGAGTCAGATAAACCATTTTAAAGACGTGTCGAATCTCCCAGGACACGCTTCAGGAAATCTCTGTCGTATCAGGGAATTGGTTGCTTCATTCTCTTCGGAACGACCTGTCAAGTGGAAAGATTCCTGAACCTCGTTTCTAGTTCGTACAACTAGAGACTCCACCCCACACGCGGTTACAGGAGAAAATGGCCCCCAAACCATCGTCAGATTCAGACGACCAAAACGTCTTATACAGTTACCTATGATAATTAGTTGAGCAAATGACATGATGGATAAAGATACTCTCCAAGTCAAAAGACATCAAGACTTAGAGAGTATGGGACAAACTGTACAGGCCAAATTTGGGCCCAGGGATAAAATCGACATTTATTCCACTGGAGCCCGTTAACAAAATCCAATATTGAAGACAAAGGTTAAAGTCCCGCAGCCCACCTCACAAAGCCCAGACCCATCAAAGTTTGGAATACCAACAGACACCAGTTACGAACTCAGTGAAGATCATGGAATTGAAGGACGATAATGGAACACGGCGGTTACACGGTCAATAAATCGCGAGAATAATGACTGCATTTAAGGATTCCAACGGGCAAGAGATGAAGACTATAAAAGAAAGAAGTCAAGTAATAGACAGAAGAGGCCAGACAGAAACCACAACTACATCACATTAGACCGCCCTTTCGGAAAGCTATATAAGATTGAGGTATACTACCAGCCTTGATCTTTTCCCCTTCGACTTAATCACACATTAGCTAACTTGAGCGTCGGAGTGCTTACGGCTTCCACCACACCAGTGGGCAGTAAATCTCTTCTGCTTTACTCTTGTTTTACAGGTTCGCTCACGCCCTACAGACTCACAATCTCGATTGTGGACCTCAATCGAAATCCGTGTCTACAGTTGGCACGTACCGTAAGGTATAAAAAGGTGCGCTCACTTCGTCATTTGAACCCTTGAGTGGGGAGTCCTAGTTGTGGGCAATCCTTCGTCAGCGAGAGCCTTTGTCTATACTCATATAAACCCACATGTGAACCATAGTCATATATCATATAGAAGTTTCCCCTTTATGCTTTTTATAACCACATGCATATTATATCTCATACACGCCTCTCATGCACCTCATGCATACACGCATCATGCTAACCCTTGTGTTCAAAAATCCATCATAGATATTCGTTGGGTTAGGAAAAAGAAGACTTTTCAAGAAGGATGTAGCAAGCATGGATATCGGGGAAATGGAAACCGAGGAACAGAAAACTTTACGGCAGGAATAGAGAGACCATTTGGGGGCCTAAAAAAAAGGAAAAACAAAAAAAAACAAAAAAGAAGAAGAAAAAGAAAAAAAAACGTAGAAAAAAAAATGTTTGTTTTTACTCTTTGATAGTTAGACATAAGTCCGATGATGAAAATGTTTACTTTAGGGTGAAACCTTAGAAACAATAAGTGCGAGATGTGCTCTCATCCGGTATTCTGAATGGTTGATCTTAGCTAGACTCGCGAGCACTTGATTACTGGATCTTAGCAGTGGAAGCCTAAGTAGTCGACAAGATGACTAGTTGAAGAGATGGTGGATCAGTGAATGACTGTTTGCCTGGATGTCCATCCTGGTTTACTCATGCTACGATCTATGATATGGTTGGAAACAAAGAAAAAGTCTCTGAAAAGAAAATAAATAAATAGACCACCTATAACCGATAAGCGTGAAGCTACCCATGGGCGAGTATTAGGACCACCATCAGGAGAAATGCTACCTTAAAGGGTAGGTGTGTCGAAAAAAAAAAAGGAAGAAAGAAAAGATAACGAAAAAAAATATTTCAAAACTGAAAAGAAAGAGATAAGAAAAGAAAAAGAATAAGACCATATCATGTTGAGTACGCGGAAGTAATCACAGAGTATGATCAAGACGTCTAGGTTGGTTAGACCCACTGATCCAATTCTCCGAGATGAAATCATCGAGTTGGCTTACTTAAGGATTAAGCTGCGAAAGAGTCTCGGCACACACGCACTTTGAGTCTGGTCTAGATCATTTATTCAAAAACTCAGATTTGAGTTGCATTGAGTGTTTTGAAGGTTCTCTGGTTTCATTACTGAGCATTCTTTGAGGACGATAATATGTATAACTATTGGGACTATTTCGTAGAATGATGATATGGAAGGCCCCACCATGTGGTTCATCTTGACCAAGTGCAAATAGCGGGGAGCAGAAAGCTAAACCAAGACTGGGGGCGACCAGTCTACCACCTCGTGAATCAGGGACATAACGAGATATTGAGTCATGGGACCAAAAGCAATCACCAGAAGAGAATTGACATAACGAAACTGTAAGCAGACCCAGGGGGCGACTAAAGACAGTTATAGGCGAAGGACACCGGGAGAACTGGCAGAGGACCTAACCCGACGGAATAGGAAATTTATCCATGCAAGCATGCATACACGTAACGCACTTGCATCCTTATTGTTTTTTTTTTTTGTATTCATAGGTTTCAACGAATAAAAAAATGAGAAAACGGAAAATACAAGCCAACCAGTCGTAACAACACTGCATCATCAGTTTCGGGAATGAACAGAGCTGATTTGGGCGCTGGTTGAGAGGCAGAATAGAGCTGATTCAGAGGCAGTTAGTGTTAGGGTTGGTGCTCTGAGAGCCAATTTCTTATGTATTTCCCTGTAAAAACTTATGTAAATATTTTATTAATGTATAAAATAGACAGTTTCTGTAATATAAATTCTTTTATTATATGGTAAAGACGTAAATGACCATAGAATGATTGGTTATGATACAGTTGCAAAAGCATCGCAACTGACATTGAGAAGTATCATAACAATGTCATTATTTAACAGTTCCTGGTCAAGGTTTACAATTACTTGGTCAGTAAGTAAACCCGTTGAGACTGGTATGTGTCGTATATTAGAATGTTGGATTCTAATGGTTTCTCAATGAACCATGAGTCTTGGGAGACTCGTATAGACATGTAGGTGTTTATATCGGATAAACATTGAACGACTCACTGAAGATTCTTAATAGATGGTACACCAACGTCAATAAGAATCTTCTTGGGTTGAGTGAGCATAGTGATCCTCCGACTTGAGATACCACTGTGGATATATGAGGTATCCTCCACACTTTGATGACAGTCACGTCACCGATCTATTTAGATCAGACCTCCGCCTGTTCTTTGGGTGTGGACTGATCTTCATGATATCCTGTGCATATCAAGAAAGGATCCGTTAGTTCTGTGTACAGAGCATAGGTATCCAAAATTAGTAATCTGTTAAAATTCATGGGCACGTGGTACACTGTAGAAATTAGTTCTAAGTGTTATTTTAAAAGATTGCTAATAGTTTCGTCGACGAGATTATACCTAAAGAGATTTGACGTTTATATCTATATCTCTGGGATAATCCGGATACCTGTGACGGAAGGATTATACATATGCAGTGACCTCGATCTGTATGGTTCAGGATTTTATCCGTGTTCGTCATAATTTACGGGTGGGTAAATTATGGACACAAAATTGGATTTCGTGACGGATATGCCTAAACCTAGAGAGTCTCACTAATGAGATATACTCGTTGGGCACTAGGGCAACTTTTATAAATAATATTGATTATTTATAAATCGTTTAACGGTTAAACGAAAATACATGCTTTTGGCCATTTATTAAATATCGAATTATGATATTTGATATTTATAATTAATATATGTATTTTGATTATTTAATGTAAATATAATACATATATTTTGAGATATTTATATTTAATTATTTATTTATTCAATTGTTGGATAATTAAATCAATTAAATATTTAATACTCTTTTATCTTATAAAGATAATACAAATGGCATTTTTTTATTGGAAAATATGGCCACTTTAAATTGGTTATTTTGGCATTGTTTAATTGGTTATTTTGAGATAAGTATTGACTTATATTTAGTATTTGATACCACAAATATTAATTAAATATTTTCCAATTAATTAAAACAAAAATTGAAATTTGTGGATATTATTTATCCTTCAATTTTCGACAATTGAAGGAAAATATATAACGCTTTTTTTCATTTTTGTTTTTCATAACAACAAACCCTAAAAACTAAAATACAAAAAGGAAAGAGGAAGAGGAAAAGAAGAAAGGAAGAAGAAACTTGAAAATCAAGCATTTTAGTAAGCTTTTCTTCACCTTTTCTTTTATGAAAAATGTTTCTACCATACTAGGCTTCAATATGATTAGCTTGGTTTGTTCTCTACTCTTTCATGGATGATATTTGATGGTTTGGGAAGTTGAATGAAGATGAAAGCATGTATAATTAATTAAGATTGCTTAAATTAGTTTATTAAGTAATCTTTATGCCATATTGATGGATTGTTGCCATTCTAGAGTTTAGTAGCCACTCATGGTAAACCTAGAATTGTTCTTAGTATATTTCATGATGGTGAGACTCATTTGGTGTTGGAAAATATGAATTAAAGCATTGAATTTAATTAATTTGGTGGTAATTGATTAATTTGTGAAAAAATTAAATTAGGGTTTCAAACCTTCACCAAAATTGGGGCTTTTCATATATGTGATGATTTTAGGTGTATATATGATGTATCTAAAATTTGGGAATTTTTGGAATTGATTTGGACATGTTTTGAACATAAATGACCAAATTACAAATTCTTGAAAATTGAGGGACCTATTGGCAATTTCGGTAAAATTGTTTTCTGAAATTGTAAAACTGAATTTTTATGTTTTAGACAAAAATAAATCATTTTGGAATTGATTTAGAATCAATTAAAATTGTTTTGAACAATTTTGGACTAAAATGATTGAAATTCAAAATTTTGGCGCACCTTTTTTATACCTTACGGTACGTGCCAATGAGTTACGGTGTGTGACTGACTGTCAAATGGATTTCCCATTGTAGATTCCCCAGAGGGAGGGTGGAGCGAGGCTCTCTTAAGTACCCAAGCCCCTTAGGCTCTTATCGCTTGGTGTCAGGAATAAACAACGAGTTCTCCAAATTAGTCCATCACAGTAGGCTACAAGTAGATGATTATCTAGGTGTCTTCACAGCTTTTCCTTATAGAAAGATAGTGAATGAAGGAAGACATCAAACCATCACTTAGCCTTAACAATGCCTTTGATTAAACTTCTTAAACCCACAGTAGACATGGTTAATTAAAGCACAAATCACAAACATTACAAGACATTATTTCGGGGCCGATTCTCTATCCCCAGTGGAGTCGCCAGACTGTAGGACACAAAACTGGGCGACGTTGTTCTAGGCTCGTGTCCTGGTTGGGAGTACGGAGTAGCCCGCGGAGGAACTAAACCGGAGAAATAAAATGGAGTCGCCACCCAGTGTGAACCGGGAAAATGATTTAAGGCCGCACTCACCCCTCGCAAGGGAAGACCTCAAACCGTTGGGTTCGGAATGGTCCCTTACTTATGTCATTTGTAATGAATGAATTTGTGCAATTTTAACCAAGTCTACTCAACATACATATTGGTCAAAGTAGTCTAAATTCTTATAAATCCCAAATCTAGGTTTTCATGCTTCAAAAGTAAACTTTTATAACGGCAAACACATGATATCACACAATAAGCATGTTGAATAAATACGACTTAAACATAACATAACACATGATATCACACAATAAGCATGTTGAATAAATACGACTTAAACATAACATAAATTAAATTCCTATTACGAAAGGTAAATAACTAAGTCATGCTTAAAGGAAAACATACTAGGCCAAATCATATCTCTCAAAGGTAAATAATCGTCTAAACTACTAAATCATGCGAGGTAAAATAAATTACATGCTTTCTAAAGAATTAATTCATGCGAGGAAAATTAATTACATGCTTTCTAAGTCACTAATTCATGCGAGGAAAATTAATAACATATGCCCTCAGGTCTAACCTCTTTTGTTGTCGCTCGGAAGTGCGTTACACGGCCGTCGGAAGGGTTGATGCTCTGCAACTCCTCCGGTTCACTGGTTCAACATTTTCCTTCGCTGTTCGGGCCGCTGTTTTTACTCCGTTTCGCTGCGTTTCAGGTCACACCACTTAGTTTACTGGTTGGCAGTGAATTTGAGGTTGTTTTGGTGACAAAACCGTGCAGTTTGAAGGGTTAATTTGCTGGCTGTTTTAAGGGTCTGATTGGGTGCTTAAACTGGACAGTTTAGGCGTGCATATAGGGGCTGAATGGAGGGCTATGTGCGCTGGTTCCAGGGGCTAAATAAGGTCAGTTCATGCGTGAACAATAGGGCCAGAATGAGGGCTGATTTGGGCGCTGGTTGAGAGGCTGAATAGAGCTGATTCAGAGGCAGTTAGGCGTGTGTTTTGAAGGCTAAATGAGGGCTGAATGGGGCGCTGAACTGGAGCTGATTAAGGGTGTGAGTTGTAGGCAGTGAAGGAAGGTTGTTCCAGGCGTGTTTGAAGGGCTGAAATAGGCGTGAGTTGTAGGCAGAATGAGGCAGTTTTGGCGTGAAGATTGAAGGCTAAATGAGGCAGTCTTGGCGTGAAGATGGGCAATGAAGGAGAGGACTTTGGGCGTGTGTTGTAGGGGAAATAAAGGGGCTGGTTTATGATCTCCAAATGCTAAGTGTATGCTCAATATGTGCTAGCCCCATTGAAGTGAATGAATGGTGGTTTATATAGGCAAATGGAGGTGTATTAATTAGGTAGGCCAAGTGATGTTGAAGGGCAATAATTAGGTTGGCTATGGTTGATGAGGGGTGTATAATTAAGGTGGATTGCTTTGTTGAAAATTAAGGAAAGGTGGTGGATTTGGTCATGGGCGTGGGGTTATACATAAATGGTGTAGGGTTGGCTATTTAAATGGTGATGAGAGGTTATTTAATGGTTTTGAAAAGTTTGTGGAAAATGGAGGCTAAGGTAAAAATGAGGTCAAAGGTGTGGGGTAAGTTTGGTGGAAGGGTAATTCTTGTTTGAATAGTGAATGGAGAGGTAAAATGAGTGTCATGGGCGTGGGCTTTAACATTGGTGGGCTTGGTACATGATTTGGTTTGGTTTCATGGGCTTTGGGTGTGGGCTTTGGTGTTGGGTGAGCTTAATGCGGTTTGCGGGGGTTTCGGGCCAATGATATGCCTCGAAACGAAGATTCAACAAGCGAACTCCGAGCTAACTCTGCGAATTAAATCCAATGATGTGTCAATTCTTGACTTTTCCTTTCCGGCGAACGTTTTCCGCGACTTCCACGACTTAAAAGGTAGTGCCTCCGCACGAGGCTCATCATTGGGACTTATATGCAAAAATGCAATGCCTACACCCGCGCTTCCTCTTGTAAACCCATTTATAACTGATAGAAATAATTTCTTCGGGAAGCAGAACCAAGTCCCAAACTTGATTCTCATGCATTGAGTCTAACTCTGATTTCATGGCACTTTGCTATTTCACGGAGTCGATGTCCAACATCGATTCTCTATAGGTAAAAGGATCAGTATCTTTAACTAAGAGAACATCGAGACTATTTTCTTGTATCAAATACAAGTGTTAAGTAGGTCTAGATACCCTTTGTAACCTATGGAGTGTGTGTGTGGAAAGTTCTTCATCTACTTGAACTTTAGGTTCCTCCGTTGGTTCGTTGTTTTCGGGTTGGACTTCATCAAGTTCAACATGTCTATGATTACCATTCCGGGCTCGGGTTCGTTAATTCCGAATTAACGAATTTTTCATTGCGACATTATTAAATCAAATTTAATTAAATAATTATGCCTAGCAAAACTACTATTCACGTCGCTCGAGAATTAATTCCAAATTAATTCGTTAGCCCGAATTAAAATCCAATTTTAATTCCGCGACGAAATCTAATTTCGTTTAATATATCAAATATATTATTTTATCGATTAATTCCAAATTAATCGTTCTCTTTCTTCAAATAGTATTTTATCCTAGATAAAATCTCTCCGTAATTAATCCTAGATTAATTATGTTCGAATCGTACGTCATCGGTGATTCTTTGGGAAGCGACCCATGAGATCCCTGGATATGTTGGCAGTAAATTCGGTCGTCGGACTATCCGAACACATGCGTACCTTGTACCATGTTTTTACTGATTTTCAAGACATGGTTGGCTTCTAGCAAAACACCGTGCCTACCCAATTCTCCAGAAATATTCTTAAAGGAATATATAATCTATATCAGGCGTAGTATACGTAGTATTACGTATTGCGATCCAGTATCGGATGTCACATGCTAGGCCTGGGGCTGGAATTGTGTCTGCCCCGTATGAAGCATATATCGGATCTCTGGTCACTAGTCTCTATAATCGGATAAGCATGACCTAGTCATATTATCTCGATGACTGCAGTAGATAAGAGTACTAGTTCCGTATCTTACGTGATAATCATCTTCATATGACTGGAGTGATACTTCCATCTTGACATCACACCCAATACATTATGATTCTCAATATACCCAGAAGAGGCGTACAAAGAACCTATTGAAGCCCTGGACGACCAAAACCAAAGTATACTGATTGTCGCAAGTATTAGCGATGCAAGTCTCAGGTTAAGACCAAATACACCTACCCTGAATCGGATTTCCATAGACACATAGTCATACTACCAATGGAATTCTGAGGGGTCTATCCAGAGCGAAGCTGTTTCCGTACCATCGGTAAACACAACCTAATATCACATTTGCATAAGTATCCAATACTAAAATATATGAGAACTATGCTGTTATGCTCCCACAATGCGCACAAGTGCAATACTAGTCTATTCCGCATTATCGATGTCCAATCTCGATAATACTACGACTAGGGATATTTTAATGATTAAACATTAGTGGATTAATACTGTCTCATATCTTATTAATCCGGAACTAATCATATGGACTTTTATCTTTTATATATCCCGGTAATCAAATTACAAATGATAAAAGAGCAATTTCCTTTGTCACGTAGTTAATTTGTACAACAACACCATGTTTTGTACAAATAATGATGCTATGGGTCATAATTGTCCAACATAGCTTACTCAAGCTTTTGCTTATGCTTATACTTGTAATTAAAACCTTCATAAATCTTGCTATTTATAACAAAACTTAGGTAATTTTTAATTAATAAAAGTTGTAATCAACTTTTAAGTGGGCTTAATCCAATTTTTCCAAATATGTATAATTAGGTGTGACTAATCTCTATTGTCTCCCATTTTGATTTAATCCAATTAAATCAAGCCAATGATTAGGAAATGGATTAGTTAAATATTTTCCACTTTGATGAAATGAGTACACTTCATATTGAGACTCTCTAAGTTCAAACACGTTCTTCATATAAGCCTAGCTAATATGTACGCAATTCGGCCGCCTCCAAATCGCGAAGAAGACAAACGATCTTTCTGAACTATACAAGTCGAGGTCATCACATATGTTTAATAATCCCTACGTCGTAGGCTATCCGAGTTGTGCTTAGGAAACATAGAACACGCCGTCAAGTTTCCGAGGCTCACATCTCATGTCGACATATCCACGATTGTTTATAATTGATGCGATCCACTCTATGTGATAGATTTTGGCCAAAGCTTTAAGAATGGTGACTTTATTCACATGGATACCTAAACCCCTTATAGTATACATACGAGCCAACAAATCCTATCTTGCTTCGCACTTGATTACTGAGTGCATCGGTCCACACCTAACAAACATCTAGAGGCCAGACTATGAAAGATTTCTGACATACATGGCATCAAAGTGTGGAGGATCTCACACAAAATAAATATTATCCTATAGTCAAAGGATTACATATGCTACTCGACTTGAGGAGATTCCTATTGACGGTGGTGTGTACTTCCAACTATTAGGAATCACATGTGAGTCATTCAGTATTCATTTCAACGAATACCCACATGTCTATATGAGTTTCCAAAACTCATGGTACATCGAGTTAAACCATTGGAACTCCAATTCCAATATACGACATGTGCTAATCTTTTAGGTTATAGGAATTCGACTGTATTCCAAAACCAACGACTATGAATATTTACTTTAAGAGTAATTTACAATAGTAGTACTTATCTCAATGTCGGACCACCTAGTGTCCAGTATTACTACGAGACTATTCTAAGGTCGATGTCATTATTATCATATCTTTACATCAATCTAATATGCATAATGACAATACCATTAATAAGATATGAAATAAAAATGTAGTTATTTTACTAATAAATAATAAAATGTACAATTCGGATTGACACTCCAAGCACCAACTCCAACAATCGAGGCATAAACCAATTCATGTTAATCCTTACTACAGAAGAAACTAATCTCTCTATAGGATTATCTACTAAAATTATATATTTATCTAGATTATCTATTATGACTTAACTAACAATCTTAATTCTCCAAGAGGATTGAAACAATTGTTCCTGATGGTTTAAACTAATATATATTATATCATAACTTACTTTAATCTATAACCTATTCTAGAAACCTGCAACCTCAAATAAAGTCTGAAAATGTATATAAATGCATGCAATTGATTTAAAGTATTAAATCTATTCGAATAATGGAAACATTAGCGGTTAATTTCCATAATATTAGTCACTATCTAGAATAAAAATTACCTTAATTTCCTTGTAAGCATTTGTTTAAGCTCATAAGCAATCCATCCATGCTTCCAATTTGATGGTTGAATTAACTAAATTAAAAGCCCTAACTTTTCTCAATCTCAAGCGTAAATCTGTAACCTAAAATGAAAAATAATTTGTCATCTCACCCTAGCCATGGCTGAAAATTGTAATATATATATATATATATATGGAAGGGTATTTTGGTCATTTTGATAATTATAAATACATGGACAAAATTAAGCCAAATACGTGGCCAAAATTTTGCCAAATTTCTTAAGCTTATCTTATAAGCTTTAATTAATTAAGGAATATTCCATACTATATAATTATTAAATTAATTAAATTTTATTTAATTAAATAATTATTTATTTGAGAAGTGTCAAATTCAATTGGATCCAATATTTATCTAATCAAATTATGTATCATATACATATACACATTAGATATAAAAATACCCACCTTATGTAAAGTTACAATAATTTGTATTATCCATAATTAATTATTATAGTTCTCTACGAGTATACTTTATTAATGGGACTATCTAGGTTCACTACAAGAAAACTGTCAAATAGCGACGGAAAAATCCGTAGCTAATCCGTCGCTAACTAATGACTAGCGATGAAATAACGACGGGAAAATTTCGTCTCTATTTTATTGGTCCTAAAAAAAATAGCGACAGAAATATTAATCCGTTGCTAAAATTAGAGACGGAATTATATTACGTCTCTATATAGCGACGTAAATTCCGTCTTTAATTAGCGACGAAAATTATTATGTCGCTAAATATTGACGGAAAATTCTATTTCTATTTAGAGACGAAATACTTTCTGTTGCTGAATAGCGATGGAAATTCCATTTCTATTTAGCGATAGAAGTATTTCCGTCGCTAAATAGCGACGAAAATTTGTTTATATTTAGAGACGGAATAATTTTCTTCGCTAAATAACGACGAAAATTCCGTTTCTATTTAGTGATGGAATAAATTCCATAGGTAATTAGAGACAGCATTTCTGTAGCTATTTCATAGCTATATATATAAAATTAAAATTAAAAACGAAAATTTTAAAATTTTAGAGATGCGGGAAATTTAAAATTTTAAAGATGCATGAAACTTTTGAAATTTTAGAAAGGAAAAAATTTTAATCTAAAATTTTAGAGGTGTGAAATTTTATAAATATATAGATGTGAGAAATTATAAATTGTAGAGAGAGGAAATTTTAAATTTTTTTGAATGGTGGAAAATTTTAAAGAATTGACTTTTTTAATGTTATATATAAATCTTCAATTCCACAATACACCATAATGTCTACAGTAAACTTCGACACACCACCATCCATTTATGCCACTTTAAACCAAAAAAAAATATTAGTGTTTGTTTCTTAGGAAATTTTAAAAGTGCAGATAAGAAAAATGAGAGATTGATAATGAGAGTTGAGGTATGAAAAAATTTGGTGGTATATGGAATTGAGTAGGAAAATTTTGGATGATATATTGGAGTTGAGAGTTAAAAAGATTGTGGTGTATATATAGAGGAAAAAAAATAAGAGAAGCGGGAAGATTTGTAAATTTTGTAGACATTTGAAATTTTCATAAGGCGGGAAATTTTTGAAAATGAAATTTTAAAAATTAGCGAGGAAATAGAGATTCTGTTTCTATTTAGCGACATAATAGAGATTCTGTTTCTAATTAGCGACGAAAAATCCATCTCTATTTTTTTAAAAAAAGTGGCGCCGAAATGAATAAATTTTTGGGGGGATTGAAAATTTTAAAAATTAGCAACGAAATAGAGATTCCGTTTCTAATTAGCGACGGAAAATCCGTCTTTTTTTTAAAAAAAAAATGGCACCGAAAGGATTAAATTTTTGGGGGGATTGAAAATTTTAAGATTAGCTAGGAAATTTTAATTTCGTTTCTAATTAGAGACGGAATTTTAATTCCGTTTCTAATTACCAATAGTTTTGGAAATTAGAAATTAAAATTTAAATTAAAATACCAATAAAAAAGTTAAAATTAGATAGGGAATAAAGATTTCATTTCTAATTAGCGACATAATTTTAATTTCATTTCTAATTAGCGACGGAAAAATTCTGTTTCTAATTACCAATAGTTTTGGAAATTAGAGATTAAAATTGAAATAAAAATAAAAAATTTAAAATTAGCGACGGAATAAAGATTGCGTTTCTAATTAGCGATGAAATTTTAATTCTGTTTAAAATTAGCGACGGAAAAATTTAGTTTTTAGATGAAATTAGCGACGGAATAATAATCTGTTTCTAATTAGCGACGAAATTTTATTTTCGTCTCTAATTTAGCGATGAAAATTTTTTTGTCGCTAAATTCCGTCCTTAATTTCATTATCCGTTTTAATTCCGTCTCTATTCCTTCATTAAATTTTGAAACGGAATATTCTGTCGCTAAATTTCGTCGCTAAAATTGTAATTTCTTGTAGTGGTTCGTGTATATCTGTCGTGAAACACATTATGAGTTCATAATTCACCAACTCATAAATTATGATGATCATAAATAACTACGGTGTACCATACAAGTTGAGGTATAAGCATACCGTATAGTCTCTCCGTTATAGGCTATCCGAATTTTACTGGAGATATATATAAGAACATCAAATCTCAGTAGTTTACAATCCATATATATGTTGTGATATATTTGTGATATCTCTCAATCAACAATTGAAACTCGTTTCAAGAATGTACTCTGGCAAGAGGTTTAAGGATCACAAAGAGGATGCATGAATCCCGCAAATGGGACTGACGAATCCTCTCTAAATACATCACATGATATAATGAGCATCGATCCACACCCAATGAACAGACGAAAGTCTGGTCTAGATTGACCGGTGACGCGACTGTGATCTAATTGTGGAGGATCACTCATACATTCACATTGGTATCTCAAGTCAAAGGACTTGATATACTATTCGACAAAGGAAGATTCCTATTGATGTTGGTTTACCATATATTAGGAATTCTTCCGGTGAGTTGTTCAGTGCTCACCAAATAAACATCTACAAGTCTATATGAGTCTCCCTTGACTCATGGTTCATTGGGATAAACCATCGGACCAAATCTCGATATACGACATATACTAGTCTCAACGAATTTTACTAAAATAGATCGAATATGTATATAAAAGATAAGAGATGTTACTATTAAATATGTAATATTATGGAAAATATGATTGCTCTTATTAATGAATATATCATAAATAGGATGTGAATTCACTCTCAGAGCATCAACCTCAATAATAAAAATTATCATTTTATTAATAATCAGTGTTTATTACAATAGTAATATTACTATTCTAAACAATTGATTTAGGGAATACGACTAACAAATGTGTCGTGCTTCGATTAATGCTAGTCAATAAAAGGACCTAAGGGTTTCGGCCTGTATTTAAGCTTTTTAGAAATTAGGATTTGTGGAGAGAGAGAAACCTAGACACAAACATATATGATATTTATGTTTAGTGAATATGAAATTCGGATGTCTGTAAAGCCGCAAGAGTCATCCTTTATATAGATGGGGTTTTCCCGCTCAAGAGAGGAGAATCTCCATAAAATCATTCATTGTTCACGTAAGACTTGTCCATTAGGTGTATTACTCTTATAAGATACTAATATATATTACCCTTCTAAGGCATTACATAAAATAGGAAATTCAAAAGATTTGGAAAATCTCGGATTATTATTATTATTATATTATTATTATTTTTATTTTTATTTTTTTATGAAATCCGCATCAAATTCTGAAACAACGTTAAACCGACACTCTTTATTTTGTGTAAAACGGCTTGATGTTTTGTCTTGATTTCAGAAAATTGGTTCTACAGTTCTATTCAAATCAGTTTTATAGGCTTTGATAAATATTTTTTTTTTAATATTAGAAATCTCACTATTAAATTATGTGATCTTAATTTAAATAAAACTCTCGCCAAACTAATGAGCGGTTTTACTTGAAACTTTTTTACTAAATGAGAAATATATGTTTACTGTCGAACTTTTGTAGTATTGTAAGGGTAGAATTTTACTATTTTGGGCACACACATATTTATTGTTTTTAATACACGGTTCCGTTTGTGAGATTTTTTTTCTCCCGAAACTTTGTTTTATATGCCAGAGATTTTCATTAAAGAATACCGGCCATTCACTAATTATTTATAATATATTTGTGTGTGGGGGCCCGCTCTGCAATCAGGTTTGTTTTCTGTTCACCATTTTAAATTCCCTTTAGTGAGATTTTTTCATTAAGTATACAGACAGGCCATTAATGAAACATATCACTAATTTATATATATTTGTGTGGGCCAGAAAGCAAACCCACCGATTAAGATGCATATTGTAACTTTGACACTTGTAGTACTTTTAAATCCTCAATAACGATTATCATGCAATGGGCAATATCATACTCATCAACAGAATAGCTTCTTTATTATTTTGATGTGTGTTATTTTTCATTTCGGGGGTAATTTGAGAAAATCAATTCTTTGAATAAATCTTAACAGTGAATTTATTTGGTTTGTTGGGAACCAAAGCAAACTTAATAAGCAAATAAGAAATCACAGAAAAAACAAATGATTTAACGTGGTTCGGTAGAGAGTGGCTTCAACCTACGTTCACGGATGTAAGAGATGAAATTTTTATTACCACCTCGGGTCAGACCGATCTGCTCTATTACTCTCTAACACTATGCTTTTTAGAGCTTTTACAAATGGTGAAATATAGAAATTGACAGCTAAATGAATTAAACAATCCTTGAAATTGAGTCTTCAACCCCTTTATATAGTGCGTCTAAACCCACTATTGCACCAAATCGTGACGTTAGCCTATCACTATCGCCCCATACTCTTTTCCCCAACTACTCTACAAACAGTAGCTTTGGTCGTCTGTCACAACTACCCTCTGTCATCTGAAAACCATCATTCTCACTTTTTTGTCCACTATTACATGTTCTGCCCATATGATAGCTTGTATTTCAATCTTTCACATGTTGTTTCGTGTGTCGGGGGATAAGCCTCTGGCCTACTCCCTTCTCATCAGGCTTTTGGGAGGCTCAAACTTTCATGTATGACTTGCTTCTTTACCGGGTTGGGTCGGGAAAAATTTCTTCACTTCTCTCATTTTCTCTTTGTAATTCCTGAACATTCTTGATAAGTGTTTGAAGACTTATTATTAGGTTTGGGTCAGTCTTCACATGTGCAAATGTTACTGAGTCTGATCCTCCTCATCTAGTCGGGTGCCTCTGCGCCTCGGGCCTAGGGCCCAGACCTTTTTGCCTGACCTCTCATCTGTTAAGTGTAAACTATTTTATACCATTCTTCATACTCTAAAATTTCTCGGATCTAACAATCACCATCAACAATGTGTTATTTGATTTGAAGTACATATATTTTTATTGGTATTTTTTTAACATATGTGAAAGTCAGAAATTTGATATTTATGTCCATAAACTTATATTTAATTAACTTATACTTACATGCTAAAACTATAAATATATTTTGAAGCCAAAAACTATGAGAAATTATTATTTTTAAGCTGATTAAAACAATAGAGTTTTCCAGTTAAATAAAAATAAACATTTTTAAATTTTTTGAATCATATATAACGAATATTTAATCATCAATGACACACACACACAGTCATTATAATGAATGACAAATTTGTAAGAAATGGGTATATGTGACAAAAAAAAAAAAAAAAAAAAAAAAAAGGGTATATGTGACAATTTTCTTAAATTAATGGCAACTACATGTATATTTATTTAAACTTTGAGAGTCCACTAGGGATTGCAGAAAAGTCTAAGTCCGACCCAGTCAGACATGTTTTAACCCGATTCAAGCGGGTTGGGCTTAGGCAAATAAATCTGAATTGGACTCGGGCCCGATTTTTATCAGGTAAATTTTTTTTTATATAAATTAATTTTTTATTCTAAATATATAGATATATAACAAAAAAAATTTAAGGTCCAATCTAAAACACATTAAAAACATTGACGTTTTTATTTTCATTTTTAAGTATTAAAAAATTCAAATAATTAATTATTTTATTTATAAAAAAAAAAAACCGATCTTGCCCGTGCCCGACCCCTGTCTCGTCCGTTGCCATTCTTAATACTACGTAATCTTTTTATGGACCCGGGTATCTCGGATATGGTTTTTCAGAATAGTGTGAATCCGAGCTGAACCTGAACTTTTTTGCTATCCCTATTCTAACCTTTAGAAAATATTTATAAAAAAAAAATGATTCACTAAACATCTAAAACACTTTCCTGAAAATAAAAAACATTAGAGAAATTAGAGAAATAAAACATATATACGACCTTAATGCTTGAATCATTTTTTATACGCTTTCTTTCTTTTTGTTTTTGTTTTTGTTTTTTTTTTGTTTTTTGAAAACAGTTAAAAAAAATGTTCAATGTAAGTGTGATCTTTAATAAAAAAATTTGTTAGTTAGCCTTTTATCAGTAGAGGTTTAAAGCTATTTTAATTTCTAACGATATAAACCCTTATTTTATTTCAATAAATTATTTCTTTTTTTCCTATTATAACTTTAAAATATTCTTTCTAAAACGATTTTACAGTTATTAATAAAAATTGTCATTAACAAAAAAATAAAAACTTTAGTTAAATATTTCACTTCTAAAAACTTTATTAGTTGAAACATTACTTGGAACTATATTTAAAAAGCTATAATAAAAGAAGTCTTACTTTTTAACCTTGTACTTTTTCAATTATTGTTTTGAGACAAGTGATGCAAGTGTAATGAGCTATTAAAATGAAGTAAGGGTTGGCGCGGTTCGATTTGGTTCGATTTTTGTTAAAAAACCGAACCAAACCATATTTTACGGTCTGATTTTTTTACCTCTCAAACCAAACCATTAAATAACGGTTTGGTTCGGATTGAAAATTTTTCAAACCAGTGGTTTACGGATTATTCTACTTCAAAAAAAATTCATCCACTTAAGTGAAGAAAAAAAAAATAGTCTAGCGAACAAATAGTATGAAGTGCTACGGTGTAAGCTGTGACTCCAGAGAACACATACACTCAATAGAGGATTGAAAAATGAGGCACAATTAATTCTTGTATTTTTTAAAAATTACCTCGAATAATAATGCTACCATCATTCTAATTAAGAGACAAATCCAATAGCTTACTTTCAAGCATAAACCATAAAACAAAAAATTTAAGAATAAAATTATTAACAAATAAATTTAAGAATAAAAGTATTAACAAAAAAATATATTAACAAAAAAATTAAGAATAAAAGTATTAACATACTAATAAAAAGAAAACATAAAGTAAAATTAAAAGAAAAATGTAAATCTTTTTTTAAAATATATAATTTTTTAATTATAACGGTTCAGTTAGGTTTAACAGGTGCGGTTCGGTTTAACATCTGAACCGAACCGTAAACCGTTTGGGGTGGGCCAATCCGAACCGCAAACCGAATCGTTAGAAAAAAAAACCGTAAATTCGGTCCGGTTTGGTTCGGTTTACGGTTTGGTTCGGTTCGGTCAGTTTTTTTGCCCACCCCTAAAATCAACAAATAATATGCGTACAATCAAATGAAAGATACAAAGATGCACTTTAGGAATAAAAATTTGAAAGAAAAAAAATTATATTTTATGTTAGAAAAAGATTAATAAAAACATAAAGCTTTGAACATGTATTCACTGTCCTTAAAGGAATTATGTCTCCACTATGTTACTACTGGATTAATGACAATTCCTTCATGATATATAAAGCTATGCAGAATTTCTAGATAGTAAAATCTAGATATTCTCCCAAGAACATGTAATGAATACGTTTATATTGAGAATAGAGAGAGTTTCAGAAGTTATTTTTCTTTAGAATATGAAATATGTATTTATAAAATCTCAAGCCTTAAAGACATGACTCTAGGTTTAGACAGAACCTATTTATTCTTGGTTTAGACACAACCTATTTATAAAGTCTCAAACCTTAAAGACATGACTCTTGGTTTAGATACAACCATTGACTTGAAAGCAGTTTTTATTTTAAACTATAAAATGTCAAAAAATAAAATTTGAAATTAATTAAATTGCCTTAATCAATTTCAGAATCTTAAATTTTAAATTTCAAGTGCCCAAGTGCCATTCTTTGACTTTAAATATTATATATCAAATATTTATATTTCCTTACAATAATTCTCTCCATAATCTTCCAACAGCAATTTAGGTTATTAGGTATGAGAAAACTTATAAACATATTCTACTCTCAATGCCCTTTTTATGTGGGATAGGAAATCTCACATTTACCACTAACTATTACCTAACATTTTATGCATAGGGTTTGTCCATAAGTGTACATCTATTATTGTTGGTTACAAATTCATAATGAGACTTGTAAAAATAAATTATAATAGGGATGAAATTGTCATTCATTCTCACATTATATATTACTGTTGACAAAAGAAAATCGCCCTAGAACGACAAGGACGAATTAAAGCAAGCGGGAAGGACATGTATCACTCCACAGGACGATTCAAACCTAGGACGAGGACGAAGAGAGCAGCCATGGAGATCGCCCAAAAACTAGGACGACTCAGAGAGTCAGGACGACCGAAACAACGATTAGAACGACAAAGGACTCAGGACGATCGAGCACATGCTGCAGTTGATCCCATGATTACAGCAGTTAGACATTTCCCTCCGCGATCAGGTAGTTATGGCGCACAACTCAACGGTTAGAGGCATACCCCGGTAGTTGCAGGGAAGTTATAGACTGAAACCGTTCGAGCAGTTTACAAATTCCACTATAAAAGGCTCACTCATGTGAAGAGAAAAAGCCCCGATCAAATGAAGACTCAAACGAGCATCTTATTATTTTTTATTTCGTAGTTTCATAATTTTTAGGACTGTAATTTGTGTGCTTGTGCCTCTTGGAGGATTATTCACTTAATCAGACACCCATCGCTGGGACTTAGTCTCGGGAGGTTTGAACCTTACATGTTTCTTCAAGCGGAAAATTGCACAAACAGTTCTTGGCGACCACAGTGGGAGAATTGGTGTAAAAAGTGGAAATACCTCCGAAAAGAAACACTCAAACTGGCTTATGTACGGAGGAAGGTGGACTGGAGAAAACCAACCAGCCCCACGTTCCAGCCGTAGTGGGCCATTTCAAGGGTCTGGCAGACGCTAGTCGATATGAACCTGTGCGAGAGCTCAGCCCTAACGCGGTTCGCGCATTGTTCGGTGAATTCACGCATGATGTTGTCGAGCAGGTTAGGCTCCAAAATGCTCATATCATAGATAAGTTTACTTCGACTGGTAACTCGCATTATGAAAATATGGCCAAACACATAAGCTCATTAAACGAGTTAATGGCCAAATGTGTAAACGAGGGGACAACCCTACCGTGGACTACACCTCCACCTGCACCAAGCAGTCAAGAGGCTGGTCCGAGCAATATTCCTCCGCAATGGGTCACTGTCCCTACGACTTCCAGGGGAGGAATAAGTAATGGGGGCAATGGCTCGCATCTAGGGCCAAACTTACACCAAGGGCCAAATATGACACAACATGAAGTAGTGTTGCCCCAAGGTCTCTGTGGGACACAGAAACTGGACGATGCATGCTGTCCCCGGGCTCGCGGCCCGGTCGGGAGTACGGAGTAGCCACGGGGGACTAAACCGGAGAATAATGGAGTCGCCACCCGGTGTGAACGGGAAAATGAGATTTAAGGCTGCACTCACCCCTCGCAAGGGAAGACCTCAAACCGTTGGGTTCAGAATGGTCCCTTACTTATGCCACTTGTAATGAAAGGATTTATGTAATAATTTAATCAGGCTTAAGTAGCACTTATTTCCAAGAGTATCATGCTTCTAAATTCACATATACAAAATAAAACTTACACTTAAGTTTACATATATTTCACATCTAAGATTGCATGCTTGAAAGTACATCAAAGGAGCGACAAAAATACAACTTCACTGGCATATTATATTCAAGAAAACACAAGCACACATACTAACCACACAAGCACACATGTGAGCACCTTCTCAAGTGGTACGTGGAATTGTATCCCAAGTACAGACAGTACTACCGTCCATTCGGAATCGGCTACGGTATTTATGTCTGGGTTTCCATCCGATATACCACAAGAAAAAATACTCAAATGTTATCATGACATAGGTATATGAATTGTAATACATCAAACACATTGTATTCATACATATGGGGATAGCTACTAGGAAAACTATGTATGAAATCTGATGAAAATGACTCAGTTCAGAGGGTGCGCGTTCGCGTAGCATTTGAAAACGCGTTCGAATGGTAAACAGAAGGTTCGCGTTCGTATAGCGTTCGAGAACGCGTTCGAACGGAACCAGACCTGATGCATGATAAGACTAAGAAAGTGCGTGTGCGTTCGCGTAGCGTTCGAGAACGCGTTCGAACGGTAAATAGAAGGTTCACGTTCGTATAGCGTTCGAGAACGCGTTCGAACGGAACCAGACCTGATGCATGATGAGACTAAGAAAGTGCGTGTGCGTTCGCGTAGCGTTTGAAAATGCGTTCGAACGGTAAACAGAAGGTTCGCGTTCGTATAGCGTTCGAGAACGCGTTCGAACGGAACCAGACCTGATGCATGATGAGACTAAGAAAGTGCGTGTACGTTCGCGTAGCGTTCAAGAACGCATTTGAACGGTAAACAGAAGGTTCGCGTTCGTGTAGCGTTCGAGAACGCGTTCGAACGGAACCAGACCTGATGTATGCAACACAAAGAATAAAGACAACAATGTCAAGCTCAGTATGTCCGATTAAACGTATCTTACATTCAACCGAACACACATCAACCGGAGCGGCAAAACATCGTGGTAAAGGGCTTTAACCCCTCCCCATTGGGGATCTTACATTGGACTTACTAAGCCCATGCGCTCGATTGAATCATGCAAACAAAGAATTAAAAACAATAATATCAGACTTAGTATGCCCGATTGAACGTATCTTGCAATCAACCGAACACACATCAACCGGCGCGGCAAAGCATCGTGGTAAAGGGCTTTAACCCCTCCCCATAGGGGATCTTTCATTTCACTTACTAAGCCCATGCGCTCGATTGAATCATGCATACAAATAATTAAAAGCAATAATATCAAACGTAGTGTGCCCGATTGAACGTATCTTGCATTCAACCGAACACACATCAACCGGCGCGACAAAGCATCGTGGTAAAGAGATTTAACCCCTCCCCATAGGGGATCTTTCATTCCACTTACTAAGCCCATGCGCTCGATTGAATCATACATAAATAAGCAATATGCAGAATTCAAGTGACGAAAAATAAAAAACCAAAGCAACACAAAACAAAAGAGGGTGCCGTTTACTCAAACGGTACGTAGAGTTGTATCCCGAGTACAGATCATACTACCGTCCATTCGGAATCGGCTATGAAATTTATGTCCGGGTTCCATCCGATATACCGCGAGAGTTGACACATCTCTCATTTTATTCCACAGCCACAACATACAACATCTCATAATTCATGCATATTTATCTACTCAAGGGCCACAACATGCATTTCAACATGAGAATCATGCAAGCAATACTCAATAAATAATACAAATAAAAAAAAACAAAAAAACGAGTGTGAAAAGTACCCACAGGTCTAACCTTTTTGCCAACTTTCAGGCTTGCGTTTCACGGACGTCGGAAAGGGTACAGCTCCTCAACTTCTTCGGTTCACTGGTTTAGCGTCCTAGCTCATTGTTTTGCTGTTTTGCTTTGCTGTTCGAACTCGTTCTGCTACTGTTTGGCCTCTGTTTTGCTGCTCACTGTTCAGGTCACCTGTTTTGACGTTTCAATTGACTGTTCCGAGTGTTTTTTGTGGGTTTTTGGTGTAGTCTTGTGTGATTATTTTAAGGATATTAAGTGCAGTTTTTATGTTACTGGTTTAGGGATTTTAGGGATTGTTTGAGGGCTAATAGGAGTGCAGCTTTTCGGTACTGCAGGGAGGTTTATGGGGCTGTTGTTTCGGTGATATAGGAAGGCTTATGGGGCTGTGTTTTTGACGTGCGGAGGGCTGCTGTATTGGTGTATTTTTCGGTGATGTGAGGGAAAGAGATGAAGAGAAATTTGTTATATTTTTTTGTGTGATATGCGTGAATGGAGAGCTTGGAGAGGGGGGGTTGAAATTCTTTGCTTCTTTTTTCTTGTGATGGGCGTCAATTCGGAGAGATGGATGCCTTGGAGAGGTGTGGTTTATATAGAGAAAGGCTAGGGCTTCACCTTATCTCACAAGGAAGGGATTTTGGCATTAAAAGGAGGATTTGATTTGGTATTCAACAAGGAAAGGATTAGATTGAGGGGGGACAAATCTTGGCTAGATTAGGAATGCAAAATATTTAATTTGTTATGATTGATTTTAATTAGGCATGATATTTGTTAAGTTGGTATATAATATATTTGATTTATCTTTATTAGGTGTGATTATATTTTATGTTTTTTTTAATTGGTAAATGGTTTAATTATTTTATTTAATATTTAATTTAATTTCCCATGTGTTTTATTAATTGGGATGTGTTTTATGGGCTTTGGGGGGCTAATTGGGCTGGGTGCGAGGCTAGCAGCAAAACCAGAAATACCGACTCCGTTCGAACGCCCATTTGAACGCTACACGAACGTCCGCAATCTACCTGACGTTCGAACGAAGTAACGAACGCAGCACTAACGAAGACAGTGAACTTGTGAAATGAACTTGATGACGTACTTATTCTGAATTTCCCCTTTCGACCTCCGTTTCCCGCAATATCCTTAGCTAAAAAGGTAGTGCCTCCAACTGAGACTCATCATCAGGTTTCACATGCGAAAATGCAATGCCTACAGTCGCCCCCACTTTGATGGGACTTGTGCAGTGTGTGGCTTTGAACAATCCTATCAAAGTTATGCAATGCATTTTCACTTACCTGGCTCGGCTGCTGCCTCGAGCTGAGTTGGTGCTGCAGTGGACCTCGATCCTGGGACGCATCCCAATAACTGCAACCGACAACGGGGGCACCTCGACCCTGGGCACCTCGACCCAATACCGCTGATAATAGGGACCTCGCCCTCGAACTGATGATGTAGTGGGCACCTCGACCCTGGGCACCTCGACCCGGAACTACAACTAACAACGGGGGCACCTCGACCCTGGGCACCTCGACCCAACACCGCTGACCATATGGACCTCGCCCTCGAACTGATGATGTAATGGGTACCTCGACCTTGGCACCTCGACCCGGAACTACAACTGACAACGGGGGCCTCGCCCTCAAGCTGATATGGGCCTCGCCCCTGAGCCGACATGATATGGCCTCGCCTAAGCTGATATGGGCCTCGCCCCTGGGACTCATCCCAAAAACTGAAATTGCGCTGACGCTGCTTGGCTCATTTCTGCCGCTTTCTCCTTTCTTCGAACTTGCGAAAACAAAACAAAACCAAACACAAGAGAGAATGCAATGTTACGTGTATGCATGAATGATTTTCTTATTCCGTTGGGTTAGGTCTTCTGCTAATTCCCGTGGTGACTGCTCGGTCTTCTCTCCCCAGGCAAAGTATTACTTCAATATGTCTACGTTGATCGGCTCGGTGAACTCGTTCCCCTCCAAGTCTGATAGCTTCACTGCTCTATTTCCCATTACCTTCTGCACTATGTAAGGTCCTTCCCAGTTCGGTATGAATTTTCCTCTCGGATCTGTCGTCGACGGCCTCGACTACTTAAGTACCAAATCACCTTTTATGATCTTGGTGGGACGTACTTTCTTGTTGAATGCTCGGGCTAGTCTCTTCTGATACAACTGCTGTGATACAAAGACTTAGTTCTCTTCATCACATAGTGCTAACTGAGTCAAACCTCTGTCAACCTGTCTCTGATCAAACCTCTGTACGACCCACTCCTGGTATGGTAAGTCTGCCTATACTAATACCCTCATAGACTGTATTTCCACTTCTACTGGTAACACTGCTTCCATTCCATAGACCAAAGAGTAAGGTGGCCCCTGTTGCTGCCCTTACTGATGTTCTGTTCCCCCACAGAGCATATGGTAGTTTCTCGGCCCAATCTCTGCAGTTCTCTATCATCTTGGCTAAAATTTCTTTATGGTCTGTTGGCTGCCTCAACTGCCCCATTTGCCTGCGGCCTGTACGGTGATGACTTGTGGTGGCCTATCCCGTACCTCTGCAAACATTGCCTTCGTCTCTCATTGAAACTGAACTCAAACCTCCGTTGTCTGTCACTACATGATGCGGCATACCTACCGACAAATGAGGTTCCGAGCTATAAAAACTTGCCATCTGTTTTTGCTGTAACATTACGGAATGATTCGGCTTCCACCCACTTCGAGAAGTAATCTACTGCCACGATTATAAAGCGATGGCCATTCGATGCATTCGGTCGAATTTCTCCAATCATATCAATTCCCCATGCTGAGAAAGGCCACGGCCTGACAGCCCGTGTAACTCTGTGTGCGGTAAGTGATTCAAATTACCATGTGCTTGACAATCATGACAGTGCTTTACCATCTTCGCGCAGTCTGTTTCCATGGTGACCAATAAAAACCTTGTCTCACTATCTTGCGGGACAGATTCAAACCGTTCATGTGCGGACCACATACCCCGGCGTGTATTTCTTCCCTTACATGTTGAGCTTCTTCTTTTCTCAAACACTTCAACTGAATACCGTTTGCTTGCCTCTTGTACAGTTCCCCTTTCAAAATCATATACTGGGAAGCCAACTTCTGAATAGCTATTCTGTCTTTTCTGCCTGCCCCTTCCGGGAGTTCGCCATGTTCCAGATAACTCTGAATGTCATAATACCAAGGTTTACCGTCATTGACCTCAACTTCCAGAATTCTTTCTATCTCATAAAAAGGTCTGCTCGCTGTTGTCAGTATCAACGGTCTCATCACTAACTTTTCTGGATTCTCCCAAGTTGCTGCAAGTGTAGCCAATGCGTCTGCCATCTGATTCTCTTCTCTCGGTAAGTGCTGAAACTTACACTCGGAGATAACCTGTGCCAACTTTCTGAGGTGAAAAAGGTAAGGTTTCAACCGTTCTTCTTTCAATTCCCACTCTCCTCGCATCTGCTGGACTACCAACATAGAATCTCCGTAGACTTCCACACTCCCGGCCTTCAAGGCTATCATGTTGTCAAACCAAAAACAGATGCTTCATACTCGGCCATGTTATTAGTCACTCTGAATGTCAACCTCTTGGCTAAAGGCAAAGTCTCTCCCTCGGGGGTCACTATCACGATCCCAATTCCGGCTCCCTTGGGATTCACCGCTCCGTCAAAATACATCTTCCATCTCTGAACTGTTATTGCTTGGATCTTTTCGTCTGGAAATTCAAACTTATACTGATCCCCTCAACAGGTTGCAATGCCAGAAACTCTGCTACTGCTCGCCCTTTGATCACTTTGGAGGTGAGATACTCAATGTCAAACTCTGTCAGCAATACCAACCATCTGCCCAATTTTCCCCATAGTGAAGGCACCGAATGAAGATAATTCAGAGGATTCTCCTTTGCCACTACCTGGATCTTGTATGAGTGGAAGTATTGTCGCAACTTTCTGGAAGCCCATACCACCCAAGACAGATCTTCTCCAACTTCTTGATACCGAGCCTCATACGGGAGCATCTTCTTACTCAGATAATAGACTGCATGTTCTACCCCTGTCTCATCAGCCTGTACCAGCATTGCCCCCAGTGCTTCTGATTCTATAGCCAAATACAATATCAAAGGTCTGCCCGGTCTCGGAGGTTTCAATACAGGAGGCTTTACCAAATACTCTCTGATTTTGTCGAAGGCTGTCTGACACTGTTAATTCCATCTCACTGGCTGATCTTTTCTCAACAGTTTGAAGATAGGCTCACATATTGATGTCAACTTGGCAATGAACCGGCTGATGTACTAAATCTTTCCCAAGAATGCTCTGACTTCTTTTTCTGTCTTCGGTGCATGCATTTCTGTGATTGCCTTGATCTTTTCGGAGTCTACCTCTATTCCGCCCATTCCCACTGTATGACCAAGCAATTTCCCTGATGTCACCCCAAACACACATTTCTTGGGATTAAGCCGCAGGTTGTATCTGTCAACTCTCTGAAGGAACCTTTCCAGTGCTTTAATATGCCCAACTATTGTCTCTGATTTTACCATCATGTCATCCACATACACCTCAATCTCTTTGTGTATCAAGTCGTGGAAAAGTGTAGTGGCCATCCGCTGATAATTAGCCCCCGCATTCTTAAGCCCAAACGGCATAACCTTGTAAAACAATAAGTACCCCACTCAGTAACAAATGCAGTCTTATGTTTGTCTTCCTTAGCCATGAGAACCTGATTGTAACCTGAAAATCCATCTGCAAATGAATACATAGCAGATAAAGCCGCACTATCAACCAGAATATCTATATGCGGCAGAGGAAAATCATCTTTCGGACAAGCCTTGTTGAGATCTCTGTAGTCTACACACATTCTGACCTTCCCATCTTCTTCGGCACCGGTACTATATTACCACAACCACTCATGATATTTTACTACTTCCAAGAACCCCACATCTATCTGTTTCTTAACTTCCTCTCTGACTTTCTCAGCCCATTCTGGTCTCATCCGTCGGAGTTTCTGTTTACTGGCCTCATATTCGGATAGTTGGTATTGTGTGTGGGCAATGTTTATGTCTACCCCAGGCATGTCCTCATAGGACCAAGCAAACACTTTGGCATATCTGACCAACAATTCTTCTAGTTTCTCCCTCTCTTCGGAGGTTACTTCACTTGCAATCAGAATTTCCTTGGGGTTCTCAAGTGTACCCAAGTTAAATGCAATAGTTCTGGCTGAACTGATGTCAAATATGCTTGATAGTGCAGTGTAAATGGAAATGACTCAGAAAGTAAGCAAAAGAGATGTCTTTATTATTGGATAATGCGGAAGTACATTCAAAAAAATCAGGAAGGTAAATGTCTTCATCATCTATAGACACTCTTCCTCTGCAATCAGGTCTTCCTTAGGCTTTTCGTCCTCTCCCAGAGTCAGGCTCTCCAACTTCATCAGTTATTCCTCCCAATTCTCTCTTCTTTCTCCACAATTTCTTCAAATTCTTCAACTATCAGCTTCTTACACCAACATATCCTGGAAGATCTCAAACCCAGGTACCACAATTCCATAACTTCCACAGGTTCAGGCTCCCTTGATATCCTGAAGCTTTCATAAAACATTCCATCAGTTTCAGGCCCTTTCTTGACCTTTTGGCTTTCTTCATCAGACTTGTACCCCAAACCCTTCCGAGTAGTCTGTCCTCTAAAATCTGGTAATTTTGAACACTTACCGGCTCAAACTTCATTTTCTCTAGCCACCCCTAGGATCCACCCACTCCTCAAAAGTAGCTGACACTTGAAACCTCGTGAAAGGTTGAATCTCCAAGGCAACCACGGCATTATCTAACTCAGCCCGGATGGTAACAACTTCTCCCCTCATACGGGAACTTGATCATCTGATGCAAAGTGGAAGGCACCGCCCCAAGTTTTGTGAAACCAAGGCCTTCCAACAATAAGGTGAAAGTAGCCGAGATGTCTAGTACCCGTGAACTAAACCTCATCTTCAATCGGTCCTACCTTGACCACAGCCACAAAGGTCCACCTCAACTCCCATTTTTACTGTCATCATAAGCCTTAATAGTCATACTAGAGTGGTCCAAGTCTGTTGCTTTCATACCCAATCTCGCCAGAATTTCAGCGGGCACACATTGATGGATGAACCGTCATCCACCATCACACATGAAGTTCTCTTGCCCCTCACCTCGACCCTGATAAATAGAGGCCTGTTATGATTTTCTTCCCTCCGCCGGGAGTTCATCCTCAGAAAAAAGATTCTGCAAAGCTTCTTTCTGAACGACCCAACAAACATCGCATGGTTGGCGTCTTCCGGTACCCAATCTTGCTCAAGGCCTCAACCATAGCCTGCCTATGCTCCCGAGATGCACATAACAGTTCCCACATACTCACTTGTGCTCTAGTCTTCCTTAATTGCCTCAGCACTATATCCCCTCAGTGTTTTCTGCAGTCTCAACCACTTCTCTACCATCTGTCAAAACTTCCTTACCCTTATCTGCCATATCATTGTAAAAACGACCACTGCGCGTCATTCCCCTTACTTCTTCCTCGTCACTGCTAGAGAAATCAAGCCAAAAGTTTTTTTTCCTGCTCAGTTTCATCTTTACTAGTATTATCCCAGATTCCCAGGCAAAAGGCTTGAGGGTGAAAGGATTTTAGGACAAGGTCTTCTGGGAGGCCAGAATTGATCATATAGGCTGGTGGCGGTACAGCACGGTAGTTGGGTAAGGGGTTTCTGTTTGCGTCGGGCTGTTCTGTTTCTGGGTCAGGTATTTTCTAGGAGTCTATCAGGTCTTGGATTTCATGGCGGAGTCGGGCACAATTGTCAGTGTCATGGCCCTTTTGTTGGTGAAAGTGACAGTAAAGGCTTAGGTTATAATGTGATGGTAGGGGATTGGGTAATGGTTTGGCTTCCAAGGGTTTTAAGAGCCCTTGTCTCTTCAACTTCTCTAGCACTTTGGACAGGGGCCTTCCCAAGTTGGAAAACTGCCGGTTCCGGATAGCGGCAATCTCAGCAGAAACGGGCTTTGTTCCCGATGTTCCCCCAATGGGCCTCCTGTTCAGACCATAGAATTTTTTGTTTTCTGCCTCTTCGTCTTCAATGTCCATGACCGTCTCCCTCAACTGCTGAAAGTCTGTAATCATGGAGGTCATCCTCCTCAACTTGCTGTAAATGGAGGGCCTGGTGCCCTTGATAATCATTTTAATCTGGTCATTCTCCGAGGGCCTAGTCTGCATCTTCAACAACTGACCCCTCCACCGGTCCACATACTCTTTAAAACTCTCCTCCGCTTTCTGCTTAACATTCTCCAGATCACGGAGTGACAGATAGATCTCTAGGTCAGTGACATACTGCTTCAGGAAAGCATCAGCCAACTCCCTCCAATCTTCCTTCACTTTCTTCTCCAAACTGTGGTACCACACCACGGGAGCTCCTTCAAGCGACATTCCAAACATTTTCTGCACTTGGCGATGAGATAAGCCAACTGAACTCATGACTGATACAAACTGTCGGAGATGCACCATTGGATCCCCATTCCCGTTAAACTTAGCCATATCATGCATCTTGAACTGTGCCGGCAACAGTTCCTCGAAAGTCAGTGTGTCGTAATCCAGCAAATCCTCATTCTTACCCCTCATCGTGCGGGTAACTGACTCAACCTGATCCCGAAGTTTCTGTAATTCTACCTGAGACCCAGATACTCTGCCTGCTGCATACTCTGCCATATCATCATCAAAAGTGGGGATATCATCCCCCAACCCATTCGGAGGCTCCTCACGCCTCACATTCTCAGAAATTCCCCCAGCACGCGGCACAGCCATACCAGCCACAGCAGTAGTCAAAGCTTGCAACTGTTCAGTGACCTTGGCGAGACTGTTCTCTAACTGATCCATACGGGATACCTCATTATCAGATTCACTCATACTTGTTCTTTTAGTGAGTCTTGTCCCTTCTCTAACCCAAACGGTATCTATGATGTCTTTTTGAGACATAGATGGTGTTAACATGATATATGTATGTATGAGGTGCATGAGATGTATGTAACATATATAACATACTAAATCAATTAAAACTTTCAAACAAATCGGCCCGTTATCATTTTAGAACCTTTCAGGCTAATTGTCATAGGAGTGAACCCATCCCAGTTTAAATGGCCCAACTAGTTCACATCTCATGACAAGGAGCCCAACTAAATCCAAATGGTAATGTTCCGAACACAAGCACAAAGTGGCCCATCAACACTTAGACGCCTTTGGCCCAATCGTCATGAAATACGTTCTTGTCCCAGTTTAAATGGCCCAAAAAGCCCATATCCCATGACAAGTGGTCCAAATGGATCCAAACGATAATGTTCCCAAACACAAGCATAGAAGAAAGATAATGCAAACATAACGTAATAATTTCTACAGAATGGCCCATCAATATTTCAGGATCTTTGGGCCCAATGGACATAAGGTACGAACTCGCCCCAGTTTAAATGGCCCAGCAAGTCCGCACTTCTGACAATGGTCCAACTGCATCCAAATGAGGATGGTCCACTAGCATATACTCAAGGAAATAATTGTTACTTTAACCATACAACCCGGTCTATGGGTGGGTTCCCAAGAGTATAGACAAAGGCTCTCATCGGCGAAGGATGGCCCAAACTAGGTCTCCCCAATCAAGGGTTCGAGCAACCAAGTGAGCGCACCCTTTTTTATACACTAAGGTACGTGCCAATGAGCTATGGTGTGTGTGACAGACTGTCAATGGATTTCCCGTTGTAGATTCCCCAGAGGGAAGGTGGAGCGAGGCTCACTTAAATACCCAAGCCTCTTAGGCTCTTATCGTTTGTTGTCAGGAATAAACAACGAGTCCTCCAAATTAGTCCATCACAATAGGCTACGGGTAGATGGCTATATAGGTGCCTTCACAGCTTTTCCTTCTAGAAAGGTAGTGAATGAATGAAGACACCCAACCATTACCTAGCCTTAAAATGCCTTTGATTAAACCCCCATTTTATCCACTATAGACACGGTCAATTAAAACATAAATCCAAACATTACAAGACAATATTCGGGGCCGATTCTCTATCCCCAGTGGAGTCGCCAGACTGTGGGACACAGAAACTGGGCGACGCATGCTATCCCCGGGCTCGCGGCCCGGTCGGGAGTAGCCACGGGGGACTAAACCGGAGAATAATGGAGTCGCCACCCGATGTGAACCGGGAAAATGAGATTTAAGGCCGCACTCACCCCTCGCAAGGGAAGACCTCAAACCGTTGGGTTCAGAATGGTCCCTTACTTATGCCACTTGTAATGAAAGGATTTATGTAATAATTTAATCAGGCTTAAGTAGCACTTATTTCCAAGAGTATCATGCTTCTAAATTCACATATACAAAATAAAACTTACACCTAAGTTTACATATATTTCACATCTAAGATTGCATGCTTGAAAGTACATCAAATGAGGGACAAACATACAACTTCACTGGCATATTATATTCAAGAAAACACAAGCACACATACTAACCACACAAGCACACATGTGAGCACATTCTCAAGTGGTACGTGGAATTGTATCCCAAGTACAGACCGTACTACCGTCCATTCGGAATCGGCTACGGAATTTATGTCTGGGTTTCCATCCGATATACCACAAGAAATAATACTCAAATGTTATCATGACATAGGTATATGAATTGTAATACATCAAACACATTGTATTCATACATATGGGGATAGCTACTACAAGGAAAACTATGTATGAAATCTGATGAAAAAGACTCAGTTCAGTGGGTGCGCGTTCGGGTAGCGTTTGAAAACGCATTCGAACGGTAAACAGAAGGTTCGCGTTCGTATAGCGTTCGAGAACGCGTTCGAACGGATACAGACCTGATGCATGATAAGACTAAGAAAGTACGTGTGCATTCGGGTAGCGTTCGAGAACGCGTTCGAACGGTAAACAGAAGGTTCGCGTTCGTATAGCGTTCGAGAACACGTTCGAACGGAACCAGACCTGATGCATGATGAGACTAAGAAAGTGCGTGTGCGTTCGCGTAGCGTTCGAGAACGCGTTCGAATGGTAAACAGAAGGTTCGCATTCGTGTAGCGTTCGAGAACGCGTTCGAACGGAACTAGACCTGATGCATGCAAACAAAGAATAAGACAACAATTTCAAGCTCAGTATGTCCGATTAAACGTATCTTACATTCAACCGAACACAATCAACCGGCGCGGCAAAGCATCGTGGTAAAGGGCTTTAACCCCTCCATAGGGGATCTTACATTGCACTTACTAAGCCCATGCGCTCGATTGAATCATGCAAACAAAGAATTAAAAACTAATATCAGACTTAGTATGCCCGATTGAACGTATCTTGCATTCAACCGAACACACATCAACCGGCGCAGCAAAGCATCGTGGTAAAGGGCTTTAACCCCTCCCTATAGGAGATCTTTCATTACACTTACTAAGCCCATACGCTCGATTGAATCATGCATACAAAGAATTAAAAGCAATAATATCAAACGTAGTGTGCCCGATTGAACGTATCTTGCATTCAACCGAACACACATCAACCGGTGCGGCAAAGCATCATGGTAAAGGGCTTTAACCCCTCCCCATAGGGGATCTTTCATTCCACTTACTAAGCCCATGCGCTCGATTGAATCATACATAAATAAGCAACATGCATAATTCAAGTGACGAAAAATAAATAAACCAAAGCAACACAAAACAAAAAAGGGTGCCGTTTACTCAAACGGTACGTGGAGTTGTATCCCGAGTACATATCATACTACCGTCCATTCGGAATCGGCTATGAAATTTATGTCCGGGTTTCCATCCGATTTATACCGCGAGAGTTGACACATCTCTCATTTTATTCCACAGCCACAACATACAACATCTCATAATTCATGCATATTTATCTACTCAAGGGCCACAACATGCATTTCAACATGACAATCATGCAAGCAATACTCAATAAAATATACAAATAAAAAAAACAAAAAAACGAGTGTGAAAAATACCCTCAGGTCTAACCTTTTTGCCAACTTTCAGGCTTGCGTTCACGGACGTCGGAAAGGGTACAGCTCCTCAACTTCTCCGGTTCACTGGTTTAGCGTCCTAGCTCACTGTTTTGCTGTTTTGCTTTGCTGTTCGAACTCCGTTCTGCTACTGTTTGGCCTCTGTTTTGCTGCTCATTGTTCAGGTCACCTGTTTTGACGTTTCAACTGACTGTTCCGAGTGTTTTTTTTGGCTTTTTGGTGTAGTCTTGTGTGATATTTTAAGGATATTAAGTGCAGTTTTTATGTTACTGGTTTAGGGATTTTAGGGACTGTTTGAGGGATAATAGGAGTGCAGTTTTTCGGTACTGCAGGGAGGTTTATGGGGCTGTTGTTTCGGTGATATAGGAAGGCTTATGGGGCTGTGTTTTTGACGTACGGAGGGCTGATGTATTGGTGTATTTTTCGGTGATGTGAGGGAATGAGATGAAGAGAAATTTGTTATATTTTTTTGTGTGATATGCGTGAATGGAGAGCTTGGAGAGGGGGGGTTGGAAATTCTTTGCTTCTTTTTTCTTGTGATGGGCGTCAATTCGGAGAGATGAATGCCTTGGAGAGGTGTGGTTTATATAGAGAAAGGCTAGGGCTTCACCTTGTCTCACAAGGAAGAGATTTTGGCATTAAAAGGAGGATTTGATTTGGTATTCAACAAGGAAAGGATTAGATTGAGGGGGGACAATCTTGCCTAGATTAGGAATGCAAAATATTTAATTTGTTATGATTGATTTTAATTAGGCATGATATTTGTTAAGTTTGGTATATAATATATTTGATTTATCTTTATTAGGTGTGATTATATTTTATGTTTTATTAGTTGGTAAATGGTTTAATTATTTTATTAATATTAATTTAATTTCCCATGTGTTTTAAATGTGTTTTATTAATTGGGATGTGTTTTATGGGCTTTGGGGGGCTTATTGGGCTGGGGTGCGAGGCTAGCAGCAAAACCAGAAATACCGACTCCGTTCGAACGCCCAATCAAACGCTACATGAACGTCCGCAATCTGCCTGACGTTTGAACGAAGTAACGAACGCAACATTAACGAAGACAGTGAACTTGTGAAATGAACTTGATGACGTACTTATTCTGAATTTCCCAGTTCGACCTCCGTTTCCCGCAATATCCTTAGCTAAAAAGGTAGTGCCTCCAACTGAGACATATCATCGAGTTTTACATGCGAAAATGCAATGCCTACAGTCTCCAGGCTTCTTAGGGGCAGAATCACGATTATGTCCCACTTGTGAGAGGACCACAACCGCCACCTATAGCAATGCCATTCAATGGTAATGGCATGTTGAGAGAACAGATGACCGAGATCCTTTGAGCATATGAAGTTATACCCAGATTGGATCGATGTGGCATATCTGTGGCCTATGAATTACAAAGTACCAGATTTTACTCTGTTTACATGGTCTGGGGAAGTTTCTACCATGGAACACATATGACGATTTACCCTTCAGTGTGGAGAAACAACTGATTTCCATAAATTGAGGTTATTCCACGGCTCACTGTCAGTAGTAGCTTTCTCCTGGTATGTTAGCATGCCGCCCAACTCGGTGGAAAATTGGCAACAAATGGAACAGCTGTTCCATGCGCAATTCTACAAGGCCGAATCTGAAATAGCATTGGCCGATTTGGCAAACTTGAGACAGTTACCAAGAGAATGGGCCGAGACGTTCTTACAAAGGTCTAAAGTGGCTTGAGGCTGATGTTACGTGCCTTTGCCTAAAAACGAATTTGTGAGAATCGCCCAAAGCTGTCTCAATTTCGATCTAAAAAGAAATTTCAAGATCGTGAATTTTGGGATCTCCCCCAACTCACTACTAGTGTAGTGCGTTATGAACGTGTTGGTTTCTATTATATGTCCCAAGGAAAGATTAAGCATATGAAATACAACAATGAATATATATTAAAAGATGAAGTATGGCAGAATCATACTTTCAAAGCTTTTGTGATGAGAAGTGATGAAGAAAATCTTTGAATCTCCAAGCTTCAAGTTTCGGCCAAGGGAGGAAGAAGAGTTGAAGCTCCAAGCTTTGTGTATTCCAAGCTCTTTGATGGTTTCCCTATCACCTCCTTTGATCCTTCAATGTGCTAGAAAATGGAGAAAAGAAAATCAAATCTTCTTTGCCCTAATGGAAGTCACGGCATTGTGAGAGAGAGAGGAGAGTTGTCTTGATCTTTGTTACAAAAATCAATT
>SKCR01038845.1:0-63758 GCA_019454045.1 Zanthoxylum bungeanum | reverse complement strand
TTCTTGGAGAAATTAGCCTAGAGAAGAGAAGTGTTTAGAGAAGTTTTGGAAGATCTCTACAACATTTCAACAATGAGGAATCAAGATTGGATCTTGGAGTGAAGTTTGCTTTGTATTGGAATCAAGATTGGATCTTGGAGTCAAGCTTGCTAATCCTTGGAAGTACTTCAACCATTTTAACAAATCAGAAGTAGATTGGATCTTGCATCAAGCTTACTAGGTAAGTTCGAATTTCTCTTAAGTTATGTTATTCATTAGTGAGTTTTTCATTAGTGAGACATATAGTGATGAATTATGTTAGGATGCTTTGGAAGTATCAACACAATATGATTATGGCTAAGTCAGAAGTACGATCAGTATGGCTAAGCTGCCAAAGCCATTCTGGGGAGAAGTTGTTCGTACCGCCTGCTACTTGATCAACAGATCACCATGTATACCGTTGAATTCTCAGATTTCGAAGAAAATATGGTCTGGTAAGACTCTCTCCCACTCTCACCTTAGAGTATTCGACTGTTTAGCCATTGTACATGTATCCAAAGATCTTAGACGAAAGCTCGATGCAAGGACAACTCATGTATATTCATAGTGTTAGGGTTTGTGCTCAGAGTGCCAATCCGGATCGTATTTAATATTTATGTCTGATTATTTAATGGTAGCACATCTTGTCTTTTATATACATATTCGATCTAATTACAATTAGATATCTAATTATGATTAGATTGAAACTAAATCTGATTTAGTGATATGTGTATATTAGACAAAGACCCTAGGATTTACAACGTAGTGCGCAGTTACAACGTAGTTTGTAATTGACATTGGGAAGCGTCACTATAAGTTGTATATCCTTAAATAAAATTCTTGGTCAAGATTTACTAACACATGTCGGTTAGTAAAATTCACTGAGACCAGTACATGTCATATATTGTGACTTGGTCCGATGGTTTATCCCAATGAACCATGAGTCTCGGGAGACTCGTATAGACATGTAGGTGTTTATTTGATAAACACTGAACGACTCACTGAAGATTTCCTAATATATGGTACACCAACATCAATAGAAATCTTCTCGAGTTGAGCGAGCATAGTGGTCATTCGACTTGAGATACCACAGTGGATATATGAGTTATCCTCCACACTTTGATGGCAGTCACGTCACCGATCTATTTAGATCAGACATCTGCATGTTCGTTGGGTGTGGACTGATGCTCATGATATCCAGTGTGTATTAAGATAGAATATGTCAGTCTTGTGTACAGGGAATAGGTTTCCTACACGTGTTTGCGATCTAGTAAATCCATAGCTGTGGTATAACTTCGGAAGCGAGTTCCGAGCGTTATTTAGATATCATAAATTTGAAAATTGATTGTATTATACCATAAGGATTTGACGTTCTTATCTATATCTCAGGTATAATATGGATAGCCTGTAATGGAGGGATTATACGTATGTAATGACCTCGACTTGTATAGTTTAGCGAGATTATTCGTGGTCATCGTAATTTATGAGTGGGTGAATTATGGACACGAAATTGGATTTCCTGACGGATAAACCTAAACTTAGAGAGTCCCACTATATGAAGTGTACTCGCTGAGCACTTGGGCAACGCATTATGAATAATATAGATTATTCATAATATTTCACCGAAATAAATGAGTTAATTCGAATCGTTTAAACGGTTAAACGAAAATACATGCATTAGGGGCATTTCGGTCAACTAATAATTAATGTGTATTTGTATTTGATACAAGATTTGATTTGATACATATTAATTAATTGTCAAATGAGATTTTGACACATGCCATTAATATATGTATTTGTTATTTAATTTAAATAAAAATACATATATAATAATAATCGCATTAATTAATTATTTAGATGTTTAAATGTTAAATATCTAGATAATTAAATTATTTCAATATTACATAATTGTTATGCAATATGTTTGATTATTATTGGTTACAGGTGGCATGATTCTTTTAAGCTTGAAGTATACAAATTGGATTTGTCAACTTAAAACTTATTATTATTATTTAATTAGTTTAATTGACCAAATAACCAAAATACCCCTCATTTACCCCCTAAGTCGGTTTTGGCTTGGTATTTAAAGTGGAAAATTTTGTTTTCTCATTTCTTAAGCTTCCATGGTCGAACCTCTCAAGTAAAAAAGCACCCAAAATTTTCTTAGAGAATCAAGGAAGAAAGTGAAGAAATCAAGAAGGAAGTTTAAGGAAATTAGGAGATTTCAAGGTAATCTTCAATAATCTTAAACTTAGAAACTTGTTTCTTGTTCTTGAACATCTAGATAAGTTCTAGGGTTTCTTCATTTCTTATATTTTGGGGCTTTTTGATTTGGAGGATGGATTTGGAGGCTAGATGCATGTGTGAAGTTTGATTGGATAATATTATTGTAATATTAGTTCAATTTTGTCATTTGATGACTTGTTGTCATTCTAGAGTGTTATGACCACTCTTATAACTCCTAGAATTATTCTTGAGTTCTTCATAGGTGGTGGCTTTGGTTGGTGTTAATGTTGAGAAAATTGGATTTAAAACATGAAAAATGATATTTTTGGTTACCAAATCGGATCTGGATTTTCTGTGATTTTGGTGATTAAAATTATATTGTATAAATGTATTGGATATATTTTGGGCATTGGAACAATTACCGGAAATTGTTTCGGAGTTGAAATATACAAAACGGTGAAAAACGGTATTACCGGGTGAGTTTCGGGCTTACCGGGTGTCTGCTATCCAAAAAGTGAATTAGTCACTGTTTGGGAAGCCCATGAACTGCCCAAGCACTATTGGAGCTGATCTGGGCAGCCCCCATATGTATTGGTTGGTCGGTTCGGACAAAAATATATTTTATGCCATTTTACGGAAAAACGTTTTCGTAAAGGTTTCATAGTGTTTCTAACCTATTTATGTCGTAATATGATATCGAATAAATATGTTTAAGTGAAATATGAATGAATTATTCATATTGGATATTGAATAATTTATTTGGTAATTTTAAAAGTTTTTAAAGTTACGATTTCACCCGAATCGCGTGCTTCCACTGCGCCCGCACCAAAACCCCAACACATAGGCTATGGAGATGAAGAATTTGGATACATACTATGGGATCCGAAGGAAAAGATGGTCATCATAATCCAGGATGTAGAGTTTCTTGAAGACCGGACAATAGAAGACATTGAAAAGCCCAAGATGTCTTCAAATTCCAATGTCGACATAAATCCAGACCCAGCACCGGCACAATTTACCACAGATAGGGTGCACGATGAAATTTCAGAAGCAGAACTAGAGGAAAGATATAAGGATGTCGAGCAGGGGGAGACACAGCCTGCTCCATCAGAAGCTACATAAGAGAGTGTTGAGCATGGGGTCCGCAACCCGCTCCAATAAAAGCTACATGATCATCCACAGATTTGGATGATGATAGACCTTCTGAAACCAGTGGACCTCAAACAAGAAGATCTGAGCGAGGCATGATTCCATCAACTAGATATACAGGATCCAAATATATTTTTCTTACTGATGAGGGGGATTCAGAGAGTTTCCCACAAGGTAAGAAGGCATTGAGGAATAAATGAGTGAAGAAACATGGCAACGGAAATGTGTTGTGCAGAGACATAGCAGAAGAGTACTGTACAGAGACACAATGGAGTGTGTTGTGCAGGGACACAGCCGACATGTTAACAAAGATGATTACGCGAGATAAGCTAGAGTTGTGTACAGACATAGCTGGAATAGCTATCAGATGAAAATCGTTTCGAATGCAGTTGGAGGGGGAGAATTGATAAGAATCCAACATGCATTTGTTACAACCACCATTAATCACTTAATGGTTTTGGTATAACCACCATTAAACACTCAATTGGTGGACAATTATAAAAACTACTCCACTAATTGTGTTGAGTTAGAAGGCAAGTCATTGCCTATAAATTGAGCTCTCATTTGTGAGTTCATGCATCCCAAAATATTAAGTTCCATCTTAAGAGAATTTAGAGAGTGAAGTGTGTGAGGTTTTTGTAACAAAGTTTGTAATCTTTATAAAGTCTATTCTTGTGGTAATAGAAAGAAATGTTTTCCTCATAAATACTATTTAGTGATCAGAGAATCACAACAGTTATCAGCATGAGTCCCTAATCATAAGAAATTCATGATTTCATCCTTGATAGTATGACAATATCTCTCATTTGATCTTACTTTTGAGGTATGAATTGATCTATCATGATTTTGTACAAAATCGTATTATATGTCTTATATAAATAATTTAGAATAAATGATCTATAAATTCATTCCTTTTTAATTATACATATTTTGACTACAATTGACTTTCAATATGTTTATCTAATTTTTACAATTTTCATGAAAGAAAATTAAGAATCATTGAAGGGTTTAAAAAATGTTAAGATTTTATTTTATTTAAAAAATGTTAAGATTTTATTTTATTTTATTTAAGATGAGATTGAGATCCCTACTAGATCCCCCATTAAATTACTTGCGGACAAAGCAATGAAGAAAAGTGTTAAACGAGTTTGAGACAAAAGTTTGCAGATTAAAAAAAAAGTACTTTTCTGATGAAAATTAAAAACATTCTTTATATATTTACATGAATGATTAGCTTGTCAATGTTATGCTTCATCTCAATTTCTATACAGTCATATATTAAGAATCGCAAACTTTAATAGAATCTTAGGGGTGTATTCAATTGAGATTTTAAAAGATTATTTATGGATAAATAAATCCAGTAGATTTTAAAAGACTATTTAAGAATATAATGACTTATAAGATTTTGTTACAGTTTTTTTAATCATGATTTTTTACTTGGATTTTAAAAGATTTATATCATAAGAATTTAAAAGATTTGAAAGGACCACGTATATTTTTTTTTTTACTTTTATGCTGCTAATCAACCAACTTTTAATCGGATTATATGAGACATTCTTTTCTTGGGTCATTCTCGTTCAGGTCACCCCTCCACTGAATTAACAATGCTATAATTTCTATCATGGTTAGGTGGGGATGCGTCAACTATTACAACTATATTTTCTTTACAAGCTATGTTGGCGGTAATATTTCCTGGACTTAAGCAATCCATCAATATTTTACTAACAATGTAGATAACTTTACTGACGAAAATGCTTAATTATCTCAGATTATTTTCTGAGTTTCTGTGACAGAATGTCATGTCTCTAATCTAGGAATAAAAGATCACACATATAAAAGATCCTTCAAAATAATTATGTTTTTCAATATCATAAGACTTTCTATTAATTGTTTAAAGTCCTGATTAAATATCACTAGATTTAGATATACTCTTTAAAAAATCCTAATAGTCTTAATGGAATACACAAAACTTTTTAGATTATTTAAAAATCTTAATTGAATACCACAAAACTTATTTAACTCAAAAAAATCTTTTAAAATCTCAATTGAATATACCCCTTAATCTTATAATCTGGAAGTTCAATGTACCAGAAGGTGTATTATATAATCCATGCAACCAAAGGTTCATTCAAAATTTAATGATATTTTTAACTTCTAGGAACAGCTTCTGAGATCTGAAGAACGAAAAGAAACAATTAATAGAAACCAAACTTTATTTATGATTTGAAAAAGATTATTAGTACAGGGCAGTTACTGTGAACAAATAAATAAATTGATATCCCCTTCCCCATTGTTGTGTAATAATTAATATATAGATTAAGCTGTAGCAATTGGACCGAAATTGACATCATTTACTTTCCACAGCTTTCATGGCTTGAAATCTTGGTTCCTTGGCCTGGAACTTGAGGCCTGCATAGAGCTTCATGTAGTCCTCAAAAACAAATTTGGGATACACTTGTTTCTTCTCCTCAGCTTCTTCTTCTTCTTCTTCTTCTTCTTTTTGAAGCAATGCTGGTGCTGGATATATCACAGCATCACTTCCAGGATTGTAGAATGAAGCTAAGGACATCCTGCCATCGCCGTCCGTTTGAGAAATCACTCTGTGCTCCACACTCTTATACTTTCCATTGCTGATCACCTGTAAATAATAATAAATAAAAAAAACAACATTTAATAATACTTGTTGTGGTTTCAAATTTAAGATGAGGCATCAAAAAGGGCGTAATGTATGTACCTCAAGTTGGTCACCAAGATTGACAACAATGGAGTGTCGCATTGGGGGCACATCAATCCATTGGCCATCCTTGAGAAGCTGAAGGCCACTGACTTTATCATCTTGAAAAAGCAAGATGATGCCGCCGGCATCAGTGTGAGCCCGGAGACCCTTTATCAAATCTGGCTTAGGGCATGGTGGGTAGTTGCTAACTTTGGTGCCAAATGTTGGCCCCTTTGACCCATAAAATACTTTTTTCAAATACCCTCTCTCTAATCCAAGATTCTCACATAACAAGTCCAACAACTCCTCTGCCAATTTCTCCAATTTCAATGCAAATTCTTTCATCACCTTCCTGTGCACATCCATATATCTATATAAGTGCTTATTCTAAAAAGTGCTTTTACTTATGGTAAAAAGTGCTTTTTGTTTTTGTTTTTTTTTACCTGTATTCATCATCAAGATCTGTAATTTCATTGATGGTTGACTGAGGAAGGTGGCGCACATAGAAAGTGCTTTCCCAGTCCATATCATTTACCTCAGTTTCGATACCTTCAACTGCCCTGCTTGCAACAACCTCCTTAAATCTTTGCTCCATGCATTTTCTGTAATGCTCTTTTGTCAATCTCTCCACTCTGTCCATGAACTCAGCCTCAATCCCATGATTCATAAGCTACATAATAAGTTTTTTTCACACATAATCAATGAACCCATTAGACTCCAAATTGATAATAATGTTTTTTTTTTAAAAAAAAGAACTGATTTTGATTTAAAACTTTATATATATACATATATGGTACCTCAAAGAAACCCCAATTCTCACAAGCATCTTTGATCTTCTCCAATATTGATGCTCTTTCAGCACCATTAACTTTCTCCAAGCTGATAACTGGGAAGCTCTCCATTGATTCTTGAATAACCTTTTTTTTCTTTTCTCAAGCAATCAAGCTGTGTGTTTGTGTTTGTGTTACTGCAAATAGAGTGGAGGGGGCAGGTTGCTATTTATAGGAGCTGATGGGACAAAATAATTGAAAGTGAAAGTAATACCAGTAAAAGTAAACAAATTTAATTTGATTTTGCCTTGATGCTGTATCCATCTTGAACTTGAACTGGGAGTTGATTAATTGGACCACTTTGTTTGCTAAAAAATCTTCTAGACAAATTTGACCAAAAAATGTCTGCCACTTTCCTTGCATCAGCCATTTTTTTGGAATTGTTTGGCGGCTATGAAAATGATATAGTTGTTAATGGGAGTTGCTTAGTGCAGATATGATATAGTTGTTTGGCGGTTCTCAAAATGATATAGCATCAGCCACTTTCCATGTACCCCATGTGTCAGGGTGATGGCCCTAACTTTTACATTTTTTAGTGCAGATATGATGAAGTTGGACCATCACTTTGTTCGAATCTTATCCTATTCCTAACCTATGTCATATATCATATCTTATTCTTAATTTTTTATGATGAACAAAAATTAGATACTACCATTAGACTCGGCCACCGGTTCGATTCTAGTTCCATAAGAATGTGGATCCGAAAACCGGAATCAAACCGTTCAGTTCTGGTTCCCTTTTATTTTTCTAAAAAAAGAAATTTAAAAATGAAAAATAATTATTAAAAAAATTTGTAATGAGTTATTATTACGAAATAAATATAAAAAATTTGTTTATTTGAATTTTATTATATTAAATTAAAAATAAAATTAATAGCTTGAAATTAAAAAATAAATTATTTATATTATATTGGAACCGAACGGTTCCAACGATTCGGCTAGGGTGGGAACCCTAACCGAGTCGTACGGAACCGGTTCCGGAAGGAACCGAAACCATCCGGTTCCTTCCGGTTCAATTTCGGTTCCGAACCAAAATCATGGCCGGGTCTAACTAACATATTTTTATTTTAACAGAAACCTTTTACCAACTAATAAACGTTAGTGGACCATCGGTCCCGATACACGCCACATGACAACCGATCGGGATTTCGATGTTCTACCTCAGAACACATTAACCATTATCATAGATATTCCTTTACCATAAACCTTTACCAATCCATTACCATATACCCCCTGTAATAATTATACCAAGCCCGAACAAAAAAAAAATGGTGTCAAACCATTTCCTCTAACCATAAAACTATACATGTAACAATTAAAATATTTTATGCAGTACGAATTACAATGTGATGCAATGTAATTTGTCCATTGGACTCGGTAGCAAGAAACATCCAAACAACCAAGTTCCAAAGTAAATATTCTCATAGTTCTTAGTGTCATTTATTTCATGCATATTAGTTCCTATTACTAACATGTCATCAACATATAGATATATTATCACACCATATGTAATTGTGAACTTGGAATAAATGCACTTAGCTGCTCCATTATGTTTGAAACCATATTACACCGATGACATTTGACTCGAACAAAATTAATCTGGGATTAATTATAAGAGATAAAATTAATTTGAGATTAATTACGACAATAATTAATCTGGGATTAATTATCAAAGAGAAAATTAATCTGGAATTAATTGCGTCAAGAATTGATATGGGATTAATTCATGTAGAAGAGAGAGCGCGATTAATTTGGAATTAATCGGCAAAATAAATTTAATAGTTAAATTGGATTTTACTATTTAATTTATTTGGGCTAAAATAATATATCGGATATATTAATTGAAATTGGATTTCAATACGGAATTAAAATTGGATTTTTATTCAAGCGAACAAATTAATTTAGAATTAATTCGTAAGCGACTTTCGTAATAATTTTGCTGGGCATTATTATTTAATTAAATTGGATTTAATTACGTAACGACGAAAATTCATTTAGTCGGATTAAACGAACCGGGCAGAAAGTATGTTATGTAAGTCAACTTGAATTTGGAATTCAAAATTGGGTGGACCCACAACTCACATCACTTGTCAATCTTGTGATGGAAGTAGTTGGCTACTTTTAAAGGCATCTTTTGCCAACACACACACAACTTTTGAAGTCAACTTTTGTATTAAGTTTTTAGAAAACAAAATACACTATTCACCATCTTCTCTCTTTCTTCCATTTTGGGCGTGAGCTTGGCTCTTCTCTCCATTGATTTTTGCTTCAAAAATCATCAAAGCTAGCACTTTGGGAGTCAATTAAAGGTGATAGGGAAACTCACCCTTGAGTTTGGAATTCAAATAAAAGCTTGGAGCTTCCATACATCAAAGAAAGTTTTCAACTTCTCATCCAATCAATGTGAGTTAATTCCGCAAACTTATCTTGATTATTCACACACAAATCATGATTTAGAGATCATTGGCATGTATAGGACACTAACAATGGTATCAGAGCCAATCTAAACTTAATTTGAATTCTAGGGTTCTAAACTTTAATTTGGGGATTTTATGCTTAGAGTGTGAAAATTCAAAATTGGTTGTTTGGTTGTGTTTAGATGATGATGAATTGGATTTGTGCATCTTTGGATTTGTGAAAAATTGATTAGATTAATTTTCCCCAAATTCACCATCATGGCCGAACATGTACCCTAGTTAATCTCATGGTGATTTTTTGAATTTTGACAATTGGATGTGTTAAAAGTATGAAATGAATATTAATTTTTGATTTAATTGGATTGAAATCAAAATTGGGTGTTATTTCATGTAATTTCCGTGAGCATGAAGCATGTTGGAATGAGTTGATTTTGCTTCAATTTGTGTTGGACATGAATTGGATAAGTAAAGCATGATTAATTAGATTAATTGATATTTTGGAAACATTAGATTAATTGATTAATTGTATTAATTACACTTTAATAAATTAATGTGATATTTGGAATGTTATATTAATATAAATTAGTCTTTAAAATTGGATTGGGCTAATTTGTTATATTTGGGCTAATGGGCTTGGTTGGGCCAAGTTTGGTTTTGGTCAATTGGGTTGGATCCAATTGGGTCTAAAATCATTTCTATAAAGTCCAAATATGACTATTGGGCCTTTAATAATTTAATTGGGCCTAATGGGCCTAAATTGATTTTTGGCATAGGGTGATTCCTAATTGGGCCTTGGCATTTTGGGTTTGATCCATTATGGCCAAAGCCCATGCCTAAAGAATTAATTGAAAGTCCATTGGACTTTAATTGAATAGTATTGGATGCTAATTGGGCCTTTGAGACTCATTTAGATTGGATTTGGAATCCAAATCTAAAAGGCACTATTATAAGTGTAATTATTTAATTTGGAATTAAATATAAATTAGTATTGGATACAATTTAAATTGGATTTAAAATTGTAGTTCGATATAATTCAAGAATACTTACTTTGAGTATTTATTCTTAAACGAGTTGGACTCGCGCAAATCAAATCGTTGTTTGAACATTGGATGGTCATTAATTAAAGATTAATTAATTGGATTAAATTGATTGAACAACATGCTTTATGTGAATACTTTGATGTATTTGTTGGACAATTATGACCCATAACATCATTATTTGTACAGATCATGGTATTGTTGTACAAATTAACTATGTGACAAAAGAAATTGCTCTTTTATCATTTGTAATTAGATTACCAAGATATATAAATGATAAAAGGTCCTTATGATTCGTTCCAGATTGAGATGATATGAGACAGTATCAATCCACGAAGGTTTAATCATTAAATATCCATAGTCGTAGTATTATCGAGATTGGACATCGATAATGCGGAATAAACTAGTATTACACTTGTGCGCGTTGTGGGAGCATAACGGCATAGTTCTCATATATTTGGGTATAGGATACTCATGCAAGTGTAATAGGAGGTTGTGTTTACCGATGGTACGTAAACAGCTTCTCTCTGGATAGACCCCTCGGAATTCCATTGGTAGTATGACTATGTGTCTATGGAAGTCTGAATCAGGGTAGGTGTATTTGGTCTTAACCTGAGACTTGCACCGCTAATACTTGCGACAATCAATATATTTTGGTTTTGGTCGTCCATGGCTTTAACAGGTTTTATGTACGCCTCTTCTGGGTATATTGAGAATCGTAGTGTATTGGGTGTGATGTCAAGATGGAAGTATCACTACAGTCATAGTGGAGATGATGATCACGTAGGATACGGAATTTGTGCTCTTTTATGCTGCAGTTATCGGGATATTATGACTAGGTCATGTTTATCCGATTATAGAGACTAGTTACCAGAGATCCGATATGTGCTTCGTACGGGGCAGACACAATTCCAGCCCCAGGCCTAGCATGTGACATCCGATGCTGGATCGACATACGCAATACTACGTATACTACGCCTGATAAAGATCATATATTCCTTTAAGAATATTTCTGGAGAATTGGGTAGACATGGTGCTTTGCTAGAAGCCAACCATATCTTATAAATCGGTAAAAAACGTAGTACTAGGTACGTACGTGTTCGGATAGTCCGACGACCGGATTTACTGCCAACATATCGGGGGATCTCATGGGTCGCTTCCCGAAGATTCACCGATGATTTATGACTCGCACTTTATTAATCTGGGATTAATTATAAGAGAGAGAAAATTAATCTAGGATTAATTACGGAGATATTTTATCTGGGATAAAATACTATTTTAGAGAGAGAGTGATTAATTTGGAATTAATCGATAAAATAATATATTCGATATATTATACGAAATTAGATTTCGACGCGGAATTAAAATTAGATTTTAATTCGGGCAAACGAGTTAATTTAGAATTAATTCGTTAGCGACGTGAATAGTAATTTTGCTAGGCATAATTATTTAATTAAATTTGATTTAATTACGTCGCAACGGAAAATTCGTTAATTCGGAATTAGCGAACCCGAGCCCGGGAGTATTTGCGGGCCCACTCGCATTTCGAATTCAAGTGCGGCCCACAAGTCACATTAAGCGTCAAATCACTAGTCAATCTAGTGATGGATGTCTTGTCACTTTGAGTGATTGACAACTAGTCACTATTCATGATTGATGGTGGTGGTTGGATGGCTTTAATGCTTGTACTTTTTGGATTTGAATTTTTGTATTAGATTTTGGAAAACCAAAAAACCAATTCATTCTCTCCTTCTTCCCTCTCTATCTCTCGGCCTTGGGCCATTTCTCTCCAAAATTTGTTCTTCATTGCCGTGAGCAAGGAGAAGCAAAGGAAGAATTTGCGGCAAATTTTTCTGAGTGCTAGCACAAATATCCGAATGTGATAGGGAAACTCACCCATGTGCATGGAATCCTTACCCAAAGCTTGGAGCTTGAAGATTCAAAATGGAGCACAAAAACTTGCCATTACCGTGAGCTTCAATGAATGAGCCAAGGAGAAATTTTTTGTTATTCCTCACATCGTAAAAGAAGATCATTGTAAGTATGATTCCGTCATACTTTTTATGAGTATTCACATGATTTCTATGCTTGAATGATCTTGGGACTAACCTAGAAACCCAACAATGGTATCAGAGCCATTTTGAGCATGAAATATACTTAGGGTAAAATTTGGGTAAATTGGATTTGAGCATGTTTTGACTAAATTACTTGTTTGAGCATGCTTGTATATGGATGACTTGGAGTTGTTTGTGATCAATTTTGTGAAAAATGGATTGGATCAATTTTTCCCCAAAATATAGGCTTGGCCGATACTTGGAGGTGCCTTAATGTCATGGAATTTTTTTATTTTTGATCATTGGATGAGTTGAAAATACTTGGGATAAATTGATTTGAGATTTAATTGGATTGAAATCAAAATTAATTTTGAAAAACCCTAAATGCCGTGACTTGTAGCATGTAAAATGATTGATTTTTTGATTCAATTGTGTTGGACATAAGTTGATGATGATAAGCATAATTAATTGAGTAAATTAGTGTTTTGGAAATGTTAATTTGGTTAATTAATTATGGCTATACACTTTGGTTAATTTAATTATGAAATTTGGAATTTTGGAATTAAATTAATTGGGCTTATTTTGGAATTGGGCTTGTAAAAGTTGTATTTGGGCTTAATGGGCTTGTTTGGGCCAAGTTTGGTTTAGGCTAATTGGTTGGATCCAATTGGGCTCAAAACCATATCCATAAAGTCCAAATATGACTTAATGGACCTTTAAAACTTTAATTGGGCCTAATGGGCCTAAATTGGTTTCTTGGCAAATAAGAGTGATTCCTTAAATGGGCTTTGGTATTTGGGTTTGACCCATATTGACCAAAAGTCCATTCCTTTAGAAATTAATTAAAAGCCCATTTGACTTTAATTAAATTGACATTGGATGTTAATTGGGCTTTGAGACCCGTAACGATTAGATTTAGAATCTAAGTCGTAAAGGCACATTAAAAGTGTAAATATTTAATTTAGAATTAAATATAGAATTAGTATTAAATACAAATTAAATTGGATTTAATATTGTAGTTTAATATAATTCATGAATTCGTACTTTGAGTACTTATTCGCGAAACGAGTTTGACTCGCGCAAAATCAAATCGTTGTTTGAACATTGGATGATCATTAATTTCAGATTAATTAATTGGATTAGATTGATTGATAACATGCTTTGTGTGAATACATAGATGCGATGTATGAATAATGTATATCAGATGGATATTAGATGGGTGAGGGCAATTTTGGAAATTGTTGTAATAAATTTAGAATTTATTAATTGGACATGCGTGTCCAGCCTATTACCTCTTGACTCTTTGTATTTCTCTTCTCACCTATTCCCCTCAATGTAAATGAGGTTTCTTTAGAAGTGTTATGTAATTGGGTAGAAGTAATATTTGTGCTAGCGGGAGAGAGGAAAATGAGAGATTTGTTCTCGGAACAATGTTTTAAGTATCCATCCATATATCATTATTAAATTTATTTATACGCGCCTTATTATGTTTTTAGAATGCATGTTTAAGGGTGTATGATGATGAGACCTTAACAAAGATAATAAATTGGTTACCAATTTACGCGAAAAACCCTCACTACATATTAAGCGTTTTTCCTTCCATTGAGTGATTCTTACTCAAGATCCAAGATTGGCACTGGTTTGTTGGCCAAAGTCAAGACCTTTGTCTGTCGCGGATGTGTTTGAATCATGGAGGCTTTGTTCCATATCGGTGTCTTGTCCAAGTTGTGATTTATTGGACAAAGTCAATATCACTTCTTGTCCATCGATATCGATTACGAAGCTTTCCAAAGTCAATGGGTTCCGCTTAACTAGGATCATTAAGTTTGTTGTGCCAAAGCCAATGCTTAATTGATTCAGAGGAAAAAAAGGTTAGGGAATATATTGGATATATTGGCATATATAAGATATATGTTTCGGACTTGGATGTCCACCTACTAGATATAGGAATTGGATGGGATCTAATTGATCTTAGAGATCTACCTAGTTAATTATCATACAATTTGTTGGCCAAAATCAAGATTGTGTGTTATTTAACGGGATCCTAGCCCACTAGGAAATAAGGTTTCCCGAGTACTCCACAGAGGGTTAGAGGCTCGCCGAAAAATAGTGGGAGGCAAATATTAAATTTGCAATATTCGTTTAATTACTTGCCAATACGCGCTCATTTCAAATTTTTCGTCAATATAAATTAATATATTAGTTGGACTAATATTTAATGTTGTTTTAATAAAATAGTTGGACTGTATTCAAACTACTTCAATTATAGTTGATTATATAATTGGATTATAGTAATCAATATATTTGAATTTAACCAATTAAATTATAGTTGATTATATAGTTATACTATAGTAATCATTATATTTAATTGTACCTGAAATAGTTGATTGGATAGTTGGACTATAGCAATCAAGAATAACTGAAAGATTAGTGTTTGAAACATAATCCTGGGTGAGAATGTCTTTAAACGACTTTAATTTTCAGATTGAGAATAAAATCTCAGGATAGTCCTGGAGACCGAGAAGTTACTTTATTTGATAGAGTGACGTCTCGAGCCTAAGCCCGGAGTTGAGCAAATAGCTGAACGTCAAAATCGCTTTCCTTGAAAGGAAACCTTTTGGAGGATGTTTACAACATCCTGACGGTTTTGTGGTACCAAAACAAGTAAACAAGGTTTGCAAGTTAATTCGATCTATTTATGGATTGAAGCAAGCATTGCGTTCTTGGAACTACCGTTTTGATGTAATCATAATGGTATATGATTTAATTAAAAACGAAAATGATTCTTGTGTATATAAGGAGGTTAGTAGGAGCGCACTGACAATGAATGTCATATATAATGATGACATATCATTTCTTGGAAATGATATTCCCATAAAACAATCGGTGAAAGCTTGGCTTTCATGAAAATTCTCCGTAGAATTCTTGGGAGAGACAACTTTTATTCTAGGAATAAAGATCTACTGGGATAGATCTAAAAGTCGTTGATACTCTCCGAGAACTCGTACATTGAAATAAATGTACGCGACCTGGTGTCTCATACGCTTTGAGCATATGGAGTCACAATCGGGCCAATCCAAGTGATAGTCACTGGATTGATGTCAAGAACATCCTTAAGTATCTTAGATGAACTAAGGATGTTGTCTTATACTATGGAGAATGAGAACTTGAAGTGACTGGGTTCACTGTTGCAAGTTTCCTAACCGATAAAAACGACTATAAGTCGTAATAAAGGTACTATAAAGTTTGAATAACGGAACAGTGAGCTGGAAATCTTCCAAGCAAGATACTGTTACCGAATAAACAACAAAATTGGAATATTGCTGCAGCTGAGGCAGCAATAGAAGTCTTTTGGATTGATAATAATCCTAATCAGATTAGGAGTAGTTCTGTTAGCAGCTGAGCTAGGCTACAGCAAAGGCTAAAGAATTAATGATCTCATCAACGATCCAAATATATACTTCAAATATTCATCTGATTCGTTCGGATCATACATCGTGGCGATGTGATGATCGAATAAATTGCATCAGATGATAACACTGTAAATCCGCTGACGAAAGCATTTTCTCAGCAAAAGTTTGAGCGAACCGTACATATTTCGGATGTAGGACACTTGAGTGATTGGCTATAGGCCAAGTGGGAGATTGTTCGACAATTATGACCCATAGCATCACTATTTGAACAGATCATGATGTTGTTATACAAATTAACTATGTGACAAAGGAAATTGCTCTTTTATCATTTGTAATTAGATTACCAAGATATATAAATGATAAAAGGTCCTTATGATTAGTTCTGGATTGAGATGATATGAGACAGTATCAATCCACGAAGGTTTAATCATTAAATATCCCTAGTCGTAGTATTATCGAGATTGGACATCGATAATGCGGAATAGACTAGTATTACACTTGTGCGCGTTGTGAGAGCATAACGACATAGTTCTCATATATTTAGTTATAGGATACTCATGCGAGTGTAATAGGAGGTTGTGTTTACTGATGGTACGGAAACAGCTTCTCTCTGGATAAACCCATCGGAATTCCATTGGTAGTATGACTATGTGTCTATGGAAGTCTGAATCAGTGTAGGTGTATTTGGTCTTAACCTGAGACTTGCACCGCTAATACTTGCAACAATCAATATACTTTGGTTTTGGTCGTCCAGGGCTTTAACAGGTTCCGTGTACGCCTCTTCTGGGTATATTAAGAATCATAGTGTATTGGGTGTGATGTCAAGATGGAAGTATCACTCCAGTCATAGTGGAGATGATGATCACGTATGATATGGAACTGGTGCTCTTTTATGCTGCAACTATCGGGATATTATGACTAGGTCATGTTTATCCGATTATAGAGACTAGTTACCAGATATCTGATATGTGCTTCGTACGGGGCAGACACAATTCAAGCCTCATGCCTAGGATGTGACATCCGATGCTGGATCGTAATACGCAATACTACGTATACTACGCCTGATAAAGATCATATATTCCTTTAAGAATATTTCTGGAGAATTGGGTAGACATGGTGCTTTGCTAGAAGCCAACCATATCTTATAAATCGGTAAAAAAAACGTAGTACTAGGTACGTACGTGTTCGGATAGTCCGACGACCAGATTTACTTCCAACATATCCGGGGATCTCATGGGTCGCTTCCCGAAGATTCACCGATGATTTATGACTCGCACTTTATTAATCTGGGATTAATTATAAGAGAGAGAAAATTAATCTATGATTATTTACGAAGATATTTTATCTGGAATAAAATACTATTTTAAGAGAGAGAGCGATTAATTTGGAATTAATCGATAAAATAATATATTTGATATATTATACGAAATTAGATTTCGACGCGGAATTAAAATTAGATTTTAATTTGGGCAAACGAGTTAATTTAGACTTAATTCGTTAGCGATGTGAATAGTAATTTTGCTATGCATAATTATTTAATTAAATTTGATTTAATTACGTCGCAACGGAAAATTCGTTAATTCAGAATTTTCGAACCCGAGCCCGGGAGTATTTGCGGGCCCACTCGCATTTCGAATTCAAGTGCGGCCCACAAGTCACATCAAGCGTCAAATCACTAGTCAATCAAGTGATGGATGTCTTGTCACTTTGAGTGATTGACAACTAGTCACTATTCATGATAGATGGTGGTGGTTGGATGGCTTTAATGCTTGTACTTTTTGGATTTGAATTTTTGTATTAGTTTTTGGAAAACCAAAAAACTAATTCATTCTCTCATTCTTCCCTCTATATCTATCGGCCTTGGGCCATTTCTCTCCAAAATTGTTCTTCATTGCCGTGAGCAAGGAGAAGCAAATGAAGAATTTGCGGCAAATTTTTCTGAGTGCTAGCACACATTATGAGTTATCCGAAGGTGATAGGGAAACCCACCCATGGGCATGGAATCCTTACCCAAAGCTTGGAGCTTGAAGATTCAAAATGGAGCACAAAAACTTGCCATTGCCGTGAGTTTCAATGGAGGAGCTAAGGAGAAATTTTTTATTGTTCCTCACATCGCAAAAACCGATCATTGTAAGTATGATTCTGCCATACTTTTTATGAGTATTCACATGATTTCTATGCTTGAATGATCTTGGGACTAACCTAGAAACCCCAACAGTATTTGTATGAATAATGTATATCAGATGGATATTAGATGGGTGAGGGCAATTTTGGAAATTGTTGTAAGTATGGAACTTATTTATTAAATTTGACCTGCGTGTCCAGCCTTTCACCTCCTTATCTCTTTGTATTTCTCTTCTCACCAATTCCCCTCAATGCAAATGATGTTTCTTTTAGTGTTATGTAATTGGGTAGAAGTATGTATAGTGCTAGCGGGAGAGAGGAAAGTAAGAGATTTGTTCTAGGAACAAATTAGTTTATATATCCTTCTGCATATCATTATTATTTTAATCGTGCCTTATTATGCTTTTAGAATGCATGTTTAAGGGTGTATGATGAGACCTAATCAAAGATAATAAATTGGTTGCAAATTTACGCGAAAAACTCTCATTAAATATTAAGCGTTTTCCTTCCATTGAGTGGTTCTCTCTCAAGATCCAATATTGGCATTGGTTTGTTGGCTAAAGTCAAGATCATTGTCCATCGCGGATGTGTTTGAACCACGAATGCTTTGTTACATATCGCATGTCTTGGGCAGTTGTGATTTGTTGGCCAAAGTCAATGTCACTTATGTACATCGACGTGGATTACGAAGCTTTCCCACTGTCAATGGGTCACGCTTAACTGGAATCATTAAGCTTGTTGAGCCAAAGCCAATGCTTAGTTGATTCAGAGGAAAATGTTAGGATGATATATTGGATGTATGTTTTGGACTTGGAGGTCCACCTACCGGATCTAGGAATTGGATGAGATCCATTTGATCTTAGAGATCTACCTAGTTAAGTTTCATACAACTTGTTGGCCAAAGTCAAGGTTGTGTGTTATTTAACGGGATCCTAGCCCAGTAGGAAACTAGGTTTCCCGAGTACTCCAAAGAGGGTTAGAGGCTCGCCGAAAAATAGTGGGAGGCCAGTATTAAATTTGCAATTTCGTTTAATACTTGCTTACACGCGCTATTTTATTTTATTTATCTTCGTAATAAATATATATTAGTTAGACTAATATTGAATATTGCTTTTTTTGAACATTTAGACTGTACAAGACAATACTCCACTTGTAGTTGGTTATATAGTTGGACTATAGTAACCATTACATTTTTAGTGTACCCGATATCGTTTATTGAATAGTTGGACTATTGCAATCGAGATGGCTGGAAAGATTAGCGTTAGGGACATCGTCATAGGCGATTATGTCTTTAACGGCTCCAATTTTCCAGATTGGGAGATGAATCTCAGGATAGTCCTGGGAGCCGAAAAAAATTACTCTATGTCATAGAGAAAACTCTCGGGTCTGAGCCCGGAGTTGAGCAAATAGTAGAGCATGAGCTTTGGAAGACTCATCGTGATGATAACTTTAGTGCTCAATCTGTCATGCTTGCTGCAATGACTCCTCAATTTCATCGTCAGAACAAAGGATTGGATCCTTAAAGTATGATGTTGAAATTGAAGGATCTTCACAGTGTTGGGGTTGGTGCTCAGAGCGCCAATCCGGACCGTATTTATGTCTGATTCATGAATAAGAACATCTCATTTTCCATAATATTACTTATTTATGGTTGCACCTCTTGTTTTTATATACGTATTCGATCTGATCATGATTAGATTGAAAATAAATATGGTTTAGTTATATACATATATTAGACAAAGGCCCGATAATATATAATGAAGTACACAGTTACAAAGGTAGTTTGTAATTGACATTGGGAAGTGTCACTGCTAAATGTATATTATCAAATACTGTTCCTCGTCAAGATTCACTAACACGGGTCGGTTAGTCAAATCCGTTAAGACCAGTACATGTCGTATATCGATACTTGGTCCGATGGTTTATCCCAATGAACCATGAGTCTGGAGAGACTCGTATAGACGTGTAGGTGTTTATAGTGGATAAACACTGAACAACTCACCGAAGATTCTTAATGGATGGTACACCAACGTCAATAAGAATCTTCTCTGGTTGAGTAGAATAGTGGTCCTTCGACTTGAGATACCAATGTGGATGTATGAGACATCCTTCACACTTAGATGACAGTCACGTCACCGATCTATTTAGATCAGACCTCCGCCTGTTCGTTGGGTATGGACCGATCCTCAGGATATCATGTGTGTATCAAGATAGGATCCGTCAGTTCTGTGTACAGAGCATAGGTAGTCCATATGTGTTTAGCAATCAGTTAAATCTATTGCCATAGTATACTTCAGAAGTGAGTTCTGAATGTTATTTATAGATTGCTAATAGAATCGTCGACGGGATAATACCTATAGATATTTGACGTTTACATCTATATCTCTAGGATTATCCGGATACCTGTGACGGAGAGATTATACGTATGCAATGACCTCGACCTGTATGATTCAGCTAGTTTATCTGTGATCATCATAATTTACGGGTGGGTAAATTATGGACACGAAATTGGATTTTGTGACGGATGTACCTGAATCTAGAGAGTCTCAGTAATGAAATATACTCGTAGAGCACTAGGGCAACTTTTATGAATAATGGTGATTATTTATAAATCGTTTAATTGTTAAACGAAAAATACATGCAACGGGCCGAACCGTCATTTCCTAATTAATGTGTATTTGTATTTAATATATGATATTATTAAATACACATTAATAAATTGTCAAATAAAGGTATTTGACATATATCATTAATATATATATTTGAGATATTTAAAGTAAATATAATACATATATTTGAGATATTTGTATTTAATTAATTATTTAATTATTTAATTGTTAAATGATTAATATAATTAAAATATAAATATCTCACCAAATGATAAAGTTAGGAAATGATTATAAGTGTAAATGTTTGACTTTACATAAAAGGAAAAGGTTGTCAAATTGAATTTGACTTCCTTGGATATTTGTTTTAATTGTTAAAAATTGAAAATATCCATTTTCCTTTTTATTTGTAATTTTTGGCCAACACCCTAAATTGAATATAAGTGTTATATTTTTGAGTTGCAATTGTTGACTTATTGAATTACATTAAAGTGTTAATGATTTCTAAAACAAGTTAGCATGTTGGCTTTAAATGAAACAAAAATAAAATATCTAGATATTTCTTCCACCAATTTCGGCCAAGGCTCTTTTTGGGTGAAGTATATATTGTTTCATTTCATTGTAGGGTTTAAGAAGTTCATTTGAGACCAAAATAACATAAAAGAGAGTTGAGAGCAAAGCTTGAAGTTCAAAGAGAAAAGGCTTGAAAAAGCTTGTTTTTGTAAGTCTTTCTTTAATGTCTTCAACATGAAATATGTTTCTAACATACTTAGCTTCATTTTGTGATGCTTTGATGTTGTCTCTACTCTTATATTTTGTGTTTATATGGTTGTGAACTTGAATGAAAGATTGATCCATGTAAGTAAGCTTGAAATGGTTTCAAAGCTTTACTTTTGATTTTTAGAAAATCAAAGTTGACATTCTAGAGTTAGTAAGCCACTCCTTGGTGACCTAGAATTTTTCTAGAGTTGTTTCAAAGTGTTGAGGCTTGATTGGTTGAGTATTGAATGGATTAAAGTGTTGGATTTTGTAAATTTGGTGAAATTGGACAATTTGATGAAATTGAAAAATTAGGGTTCATAACTGTACGTGCCAAATTTGGACCCGAGGGTAAAATTGGCTTTTCACGTCAAAATTCAATACCAAAAGCCCACAAATATTGGCCCTTAAAAATCATATTGGAAAACCCAGCCCAAAAGACTTTATTCCACCGGTACATAACACTACAAATGAAAAGCCAAATAAGTAGACAGCATAAAACATGGTTGTTACTAACTATTTTTACTTTTTCTAAACACAAATACGTGCAACGCCGAAAGTTGGATCCAAGACATGTTGTGGGTTCCATAGCCAGATATATCAGCACATTGTAGACCCATTGCCAGCTTTTATCACAGCTACAAAATAATCTCTTTTCAGATCTATAAAAGGGAAGATAACTCAGCGTTCAAAGGCAGGCTTGACATCATTCTTACAAACTTCTATTCTCTGACACAAGTTCTGAGAATTTCTTTCCTTTGTCACCGCCCTCACGGCTATCAAAAGAAAGTAAGGTAATAATAAGCCTTATTTCCGCATATTACATAATGGCAGCTCATTTCACTATACTGACTTGAGCGTCGGAGTGTACCCGACACCCACCATACCGGTGGTAGTCTACTCCCGTTCACTCTATCTTTGTTTTGCAGGATCGTTAATGCCCCCAACCTACAAATTCTGATTGTGGACCTCGGGCGAAATCCAGCATCCACAATAACCCATTCCAAATTTGGGGCTTTTCATATATGTGATGTTGTGGTATGAATATGATGCATGTAAACTTTTAGGTTGATTGGATTTGATCTTGGCATGTTTTGAACTAAAGGGACCAAATTACAATTAATTAAAAATTTTGGGTGGCTCACGGCATTAGACTAAAAATTGAGGATTTGTGTGAAATCTGATTTTGATGCATTAGATGTGTTGCAAAACATTTTAGAAATGATTTAGAATCATCCAAAATTATATTTGACAACTTTTGGACTAAAATGATCAATTTACAAAGTTTTGGGGCAATTCGGTAATTACCAAGAAATTTGATCTCTTGTGTAATTTTTCAGAATTTGATAATTGGATAATTAAATAAATAAGTTTATTTGATTAATCCAAGAAAAATTTTGAAATCGGAAAATTTTGATTTTCCGCGATTCCGCTGCGTTACCGATATTCCCCCTTAAAACCCCAACACACGGACCTAATATTAGATCTCAGAAGCACGAATTGTACAAGAAGCTCTTTCGCTCGCGCATGTCAGAGGGTACGTCTGTCGAGCACTATGTGTCACAGATGATTACTGACATCGAACAACTAGGTCAGCTGGGCATAACCTTCGAGGCCGAGACTTCTATAGATTTGATCTTACAGTCTTTGCCCGATTGCTGGGGCGAGTTCATCATAAACTATAATATGTTGAACCAAGAGAAAACTCTAGAAGAGTTAATGGCGATGCTGAAAGAAGTAGATCCAGAGCTTCTGAAGGGCAAGAAGCGCGAGGCGCACCTTACTTCGACATCACAGATGGCCAAAGCTTGGCCGAAGGCTTCTGGAGGTGAGAAGAAAAAGAAGAAAATGGGAAAGGCCAAATCAACACAGTCTTCTGGGAAGACTAAAGACATATCCCAAGACGTCTGCCTACATTGTGGCAAACGGGGTCACTGGAAGCGTGACTGCCGTGAGTACAAGGCGGAGTTAAAGGAAGTGAAGACGGGCAAAGCTAGAACTTTGGGAGTCAATTAAATGTGATAGGGAAACTCACCATTGAGTTTGGAATTCAAATCAAAGCTTGGAGCTTCCATACATCAAAGAAAGTTTTCAACTTCTCATCCAATCAATGTGAGTTAATTCCGCAAACTTATCTTGATTATTCACACACAAATCATGATTTAGAGATCATTGGCATGTCCAGGACACTAACAGGCTGGAGTTGCCGGCCGGATTTGCAGAGAATAATGACGACATGTGTTTTTTCAATGGTGGTGTTCTGCTACGGCTTGACACTGCCTTTCTTTACTTTAGGATTTCATACTACTACGTGAACCCTACTCTCTTTTTATACTGGTAAATATATGTTTATTTGCTATTTTATCCTTGGTATTCGATTTAATTATGCAATGATATCTGCTAGTGTACCTGGTGTTTGACCGGTGCGTAATCACACGCGTATAACGCAAGCGCACGTATCGTTCAAGTAGTATAAAAAGTATCGATCCCACGAGGACTTAAAACTTTTGCTATTAATTTTTTTATGAGGTCAGATGTTTACAAGTATCTAATAGATTGATTGTTTGATTGGGTGGTGACTTTAAAACTTAAAACAAGTAAATAAAATTTCTTGAAAGTAGATTGAAGAAAATTCAAATTTATAAAACTATCCAGAGTTGTGAATCCTTCCAATATCTATTAAGATGAAGTGGTTATCTTACATTTGGGTAATATATTAATTATTAACCTGAAACACTAAATTATGTAAAAGCCTCTTCCGATGGTCGATTACAAATACCCAGTATAACCCAATTGAACCATATGTCTATGTCAACCAAATTACCCGGATTCATTAAGTTTAAGTTCCAATTATGGCTACCCCCGCCCGACAGGTATATTCCTATCCTGTAAGGAAATCTATTAAAGGGTTATAGATCCTCAAGGAAGATCGTTGGCTATTGACTCTAAGGTCTTTAACCTAAAATCCTTTTTCCAAGTTCATTTGAAGTTTACCTAATCAATTTTATTAATGGCCAGTTAATAAAAAGCATTAAGATGAAGACACAATAAATAAACTTTTATATTACCCAAACTATAATCTAACCCCTTATAAACCGGTGATATTGGATTTCATCACAACCCCAGATAACTGGCTTAGTTACGACACATATTTACGGGTAGTAAAAATTTAAATAAAATAAAAGACATAAATTTATTTCTCCACTAATTACTCCACCAAATCCATTATTAATTGATCCACTAATTGCTTATCATGTTTGGTGATGATTTGATAATTTTATTATTTATTTATTAATTTATTATTTTGCTTTGAAAATGATTGAAAATGACTTTAATAATTACACACAACACACTTCTGGATGGTTCATCAATTTCGGTCATGAAATCTTCATAATTCGAAAATATTTTGTCTTTCAAAGTTGTAGATCTTTGAGTCTTCTTTAATGGCACTTGAATCAGCTCAATCCGATATTGGAGTAAAACGTTATGCCTAAAATATGACAAATGTGCAAAACTGGAATTTCCAAAACTGCACTTTGTCAAAAACTCCCTTTCAAGTTCCAATCTCCAAAATTAAAATATCAAGTCCAATAATTGCCCTTATTTGACCCATATTTCGTCCTAAATGATTTCATTGAGACTCGATATTATTTTATCTGTAAAATAAACTAAAACACATCAAAACGTTCATCAAACCCGAGAAACTAAACAAAATATTAAGTTAAAGGGGCGGTAAATATTGATATATGTTCCGCTCATCACACCCCCAAACCTAACATATTGCTAGTCCTCGAGCAAAACAAAAAAAATTAAACTAAGCCACTTTCGTAGGGATCACGGTTGCATTTAGCGTATGCAACAAGTCTTTAAACCCTTAGGTGTCCCTAGTGGACGAGTTGTAGTCTCGTGAGGGTTTACAGCAATGATACCCACAAACATTTTACAAAAGTAAAAAGGTAGTAAAACTAATGCACACAAAAGCAAAAAGATAAGAGAAATAGAATAAAGAAAGTTAGTGACTAATCAGGTGAAACTTCTACTCCAAGTTACTAGTTGTTTTGTTTCTTTTTAAATTACCGAATAAGTAAATTCTCCGATTATATTTACCATTCTCCATATACACAACCAACAAAGTATTAATCAATCTCATTTTTACCCACAACAGTCACAAATGCAGCTGATAAGAGAGTAATATTTTTGTCCTAAAGTTTTATCAGAATTCACACCTTTTGTAGCAATGGAATAATTTTTCTGATTTTTTTGATTTTTTTCTTTTGATTTTTTTCTATTTTTTATTTATATACAATATCTTCCGTCTCTGTAGCGAGCTTTGGGTCAGTGACTCCCAAACCAGTTGGCTTTAGGGCACCAGGTGTTAAGACACCCATACGAACTTAATTACTCAGACTTCAGATATATATATTTTTGCAGCATCTTTGATCCATGTAGCGAGCTTTGGGCCAGTGACTCTCAAACCAGTTGGCTTTAGGGCACTAGGTGTTAAAACACCCTTACAGACTTAATAACTCGGATCTCAGAATTTTTTTTTTTTTACTCCATTGCTTTTTGAGATGCTTCCTCCAATTTAACTATAGCACTGAATATTACAAACTTTTCAATTACAGTTCATGTCCGTATGTTACTATGCATGTTGATAATACCTGTCAACTGAGCATATGAAGATCCATTTTAGTCTGTTTTATGGAGAATTTACAAATTAAATAATTTAAAAGGAAATAAACAAAAATTAACTTGTTTCGAAATAGGTTTGAGATACGTCTTAGGAGTGGAAACTCCTTACTCAGCTATCTCTTATCAATTTCACCTTTTCAGTCAAAATAAAAACACAAAAACACAAAATATTTTTGTAATTTTTGAAAAAATTTCAATTTTTTGTATTTTTCGAAAAATTTTGAACTAAAAATAAAAACAACACACAACTAAAAAGAAGATACTAATCAACTAATTCCCTCTCCCAAACCTAAATGAGACATTGTCCCCAATGTCTTAAACATAGAATAAGAGTTTAGAAGATAGTATCTGGTTAGCTGAAATTCTACACGAAAAGTTAAAGGTTAAGATCCAGATTAACACGATGCCTCTTACCACGATCGTCCTCAGACCAATTTATCTTTGAAATGATAGGGTCAACTTGTGGTTCATAGGCTAAGATTTGGTCAATTAGATCTGGAGCAGTTCTGGCAGTAAAAAGGAGTTCTTTTATAGGTTTTGACACGAACCCATTTCTCCGGGCATCATCAAGAAACACACAAAGAAAATCATAAAATCCTTCAACGTTGTACAGTCCAAGCGGTTTCTGGTGTATGTTCAAGTTCGCCCAAGATAGCACTATAAAAATTTCCTCTAATGTACCCAAGCCACCTGGCAAAGCAATAAAAGCATCAGCACGGTTAATCATTTCTACCAGTCGTTCAGACATACCTAGCACGATCAGTTCCTCTATGTTTGATGATCCAATAAGATTTGCCTCTGCCAAGGGTTTTATGATGATTCCTAAAACGTTACACCCTCCTTCCTGTACGGCCTTTGAAACGATCCCCATTAGTCCAAGATTGCCTCCGCCATATACTAAGTGCATATTCCTTGCAGCTAAGCCTCGACCCAATTCTTGTGTTGCTTCTACATATTGTGGTTTAGTACCAACAACTACCTACCGCAAAACACACAGATGTTTCAACTCGTCTTCTTGAAGTGGCTTCCATGTTTTACTCTGGATGTCTTCAAAAGTGCAATGATGAGTTGAATTTATAACACATGAAAAGGGTGAGTAAAATAATAGCACTAGTACCTGCCAAATGAAAATTATTAGTTAAACAGTAAAATAAATCGTGATAGTAAAAAATGTCTGGATCCTGTCGGAGAAAATAAAAGAAAACAACAAATAAATCACAATTATCAGGAAAAGACAAAGAGATATAATATGTACAAGAAAAGTAGCGGCTTGATTGACGTCTATGCGTCAGGGACAAGCTTCCCATCCAATTTTCTTATAAATTGGCAAACATTGTCTTTTTGAGTCAGATTCACGAGACTTAACTGTTGTCTTTCGTTTTGGAATTGTGTATGCAATTTGCGAATGGCTATATGAACATATCCACTAGGATGCGTCTCAAGAGTTGAAGATATATCATCTACAGACTCCTTACTCAAGCCATCCCTAATGAATTTAATTTGTCTTCACGATTATCAGACATCATTCCTAAAGAACGACAACGAGTATTGTAATTTCAGCGTGCACATTTATAACAAACACCCATTTGCTTAGCTCTACGTTTCTTTGCATAGGTGCTTCTTCCAAAACCAGGCAGATGTGAAATAAAAGAGTCAGAAGACTCACCTGACAATCGACCCGTGCTTCAATTACCCAACAAATATCATTAGGAACACCATGGATCGTTAGTAATCTCATCTATTTTAAGCGAGCTTTGTAGACTTTCATCAGAGAGTTTTGAGGGAGAGAAGGAAATTGCTTGTGAAGTTTTGCGAGAAATTCTTCCATCCTGAAATGTGTTAATCTGCAAAAACTAAACACACCAAATTAGATCACACCAAATCACAATATATACATAAATTGCATGAGTTGCCTCCCTGCGAGCGCTAAGTTTAACGTCGACAGTTAGACGTGATTTTTTGAACGTTAGGCTGGATCTGAAAGTGTAACACTTTCTTTTTGTCGCTCAAATGATTCTCCCCAGTAGTGCTTGACACGCTTGTTTTTAACCTTGCAAGTTTTGTTGGAGTCAGGATCATGTATCTCAACGGCTCTGTCTTGTAAAACCTTGGTGATCACAAATGGACCTGACCACCATGATTTTGGCTTCCATGGGAAGAATTTCACCCTTGATTTGTTTAAGTACCTTCTGCCTTCTGCCCTGTTTCCAGTTGTATGCGCACTAACTTCTCATCTTGTCTCTTCTTGGCATTTCTTTGTACAATTTGGCATCCTCAAAAGGCTGATTGTGAAATTCCTCCAATTCGTTGAGCTGGTGGAACTTTTTCTCTTCTGTTGCTTGTAGTGCAAGAATAGGCTTCTCCAGTACGCAGTGCGCTTTATCTTCAGGCTCCACAGGTAATTGACATGCTTTAAGTTTGTCAGTAGATCTTTGTCTTTCATTAGAGTTCTGAATGGTACTATGTATCACATCAAGTCTGAAACATTCCTCTTTCTCGTCATTCAGGAAATTCATGGATTTAAAAACATTGAATGTTACTTCTTGGTATTGTACCCTCATGGTTAGTTCTCCTTTTTGTACATCAATAATGGTTCGACCTGTAGCCAAGAATGGTCTCCCGAGGATGATTGGCACGTCTGCGTATTCCTCCATATCAAGGACAATGAAATCTGCTGGGAAAATGAATTTGTCAACCTTGACTAGCACATCTTCAACTACACCTCTCGGAAATACGAGCGTTCTATCAGCAAGTTGTAGTGAGACTGAAGTGGGCATTGTTTCTCCAATCTACAGTTTTCTGAAAATAGAAAAAGGCATCAAGTTAACACTAACACCTAAATCACACAGAGCCTTACCGAAGTCATGTTCTCCTATGGTGCAAGGAACAGTGAAACTGCCAGGATCTTTCAACTTTGGAGGAAGTTTTCTCTCTGAATGATGGCGCTGCATTCTTCTGATAATGCTACTGTCTCATAATCTCCCAATCTCCGCTTTCGTGAAAGAATGTCTTTCATAAATTTGGCATAGCTGGGCATTTGTTCCAACGCTTCTGCAAATGGAATGTTGATATGCAGCTTTTTGAACACCTCCAAGAATCGAGCAAATTGCTTGTCCAGTTTATTCTTCTGAAGACGCTGAGGAAAAGGTGGAGGTGGAGTGATCTGTTCTTTTTCCTTTGCTTCTTTTTCCTCCATCTGTTGCTTTGTTTCTTTTGGAATATCTTCAATTGGTGTTGCCTTGATTCCAACATCTTTGTTGATTTCAGTACCGCTTTTTAACATGATGGCATGATATTGCTCCTTTCCCATGTTCCTTGGATTTGGCTCTGTGTTGCTAGGAAGGTTACCTGGCGGTCTGTAACTCTGAGCATTGGCCAGTTGTCTAATTTGATTCTCCAGTGCTTTAATAGAAGATGATTGACTTTGAATTAATGTTGTTTGGGATTGAAACATAGCATCATATCTTGCTGCTTGAGAGTCGTGTTTTGCTTCTTTCTTTTTCAAGTGATTCAACACTTCTGTTATTCCTGATTCATTTGTCTGCTCCTGGCCTTTGTTCTGTTGTTGGAATCCAGGTGGTGGATTGTTCATTTGCCCTGAATTGTTGCTCCATGTGAAATTGGGATGATTCCTCCACCCTGGGTTGTAGGTGTTGGAATATGGATTGTTCCCCTATCTGTTGAAATTATTGACATAATTCACCGTTTCTTTATGTTGGTTGAAAGATTCTGACTCAGGTGCTCCTCCAAATGGTGAACTTGTGGATCCACCATTAACTTTCATGTTAAGAGTTTCCAGATTTTTGCGAATCACATCCAGCTTGGAATTCAGTGCTGTGTTGGCTCCAACATAAATTCCTGCAATTCTTGAATCATGCTCTTTTATGTTGGCCACAATGAGTTGTTGTTGGCCATTTCTTCAATTAAGTCCCAGGCTTGATCTTCTCCTTTTACCATTAAAGCTCCTCCAGCAGGAGCATCAATTGTGCCTAATAGATTGATTGTTTGATTGGGTGGTGACTTTAAAACTTAACAAGTAAATAAAATTTCTTGAAAGTAGATTGGAGAAAATTCAAATTTATAAAACTATCCAGGGTTTTGAATCCTTCCAATATCTATTAAAGATGAAGTGGTTATCTTACGGTTGGGTAATATATTAATTTATTAACCTGGAACACTAAATTATGTAAAAGCCTCTTCCGATGGTCGATTACAATACCCAGTATAACCCAATTGAACCATATGTCTATGTCAACCAAATTACCTGGATTCATTAAGTTTAAGTTCCAATTATGGCTACCCCCGCCCGACAGGTATATTCATATCCTGTAAGGAAATCTATTAAAGGGTTATCTATCTTCAAGGAAGATCGTTGGCTATTGACTCTAAGGTCTTTAACCTAAAATCTCTTTTCCAAGTTCATTTTAAGTTTACCTAATCAATTTTATTAATAGCCAGTTAATAAAAAGCATTAAGATGAAGACTCAATAAATAAACTTTTATATTACCCAAGCTATAATCTAACCCCTTATAACCGGTGATATTGGATTTCATCACAACCCCAGATAACTGGCTTAGTTACGACACATATTTACGGGTAGTAAAAATTTAAATAAAATAAAAGACATAAAGTAAAATACTGAAAATTAAATACTGAAAAGTAAATTCCTGAAAAGTAAAAAAAAAGTAAAAGTAAAAAAATAAAAGTAAATTTTTGAAAGTAAATTGCTGAAGAGTAAATTTGTAACACCCCGGTAACCTGATGAATACTAAGTTAGGAATGGAATAGTACTTATCATTTGATCATATGAAAGTGGATATTAGGCTCATGAAATTACTTTAAACTTATTCGACAAATTCCTTGTAATACCGTTAAGAAAGTTATTTTTAGGTTCAACACACACAGTCTTTAGTATTCGGACCGTAACTTTCTCATACGATATCCGATTTTTATGAATTTTATATCGTTGGAAAGCTAAGACCAAGACCTAAAACTTTCACGTGTTACATTTCTTCAAATTCAAATTTTAAATAGACTTAAAATGTAAATAAGATTCGGACAAACATTGTCTAAGGACTGATTTGGGAAAATCCTAAAGTTTTCAACATTTTCACCATTTATTTATTTTACCATCTGCCCCTAGTATATAAAGGGAACATTACCCTTCCACCCTTCACATTTTTTAGAGGAATGGACGTGAGAGAGAGGAGGAAATTCAGAAATCCTCTTTATTTCTTCAACCAAAATCATGTAATCCAAGCTTCAATCATCACATGCAAGCTTGGAAATGAGAAGAGGAAGCTTAGATAGTCTATCTAGTGAAGAAATAAATGAAATAAAGGTGAGTTAAGCTTGACCCAAATCCTTGATATAATGGGTTTTGATGATTGTGGAGTGTTGATTGGATGTGCTTGAGGTTGTTTACATGACTATTATGCTTGAAAGTTAATAATTTGAAAAACCCCCAAATTAAGAAAACCCTAAACATGGATTACATTGGAATCCATGGAGTTTAATGTTGTAATCTAATGATTTGAGGATTAATGGATTGTTCTTGGGTGATGGTAACATGTGTTTTGTTGGAAATTGATTGAGAGTTGAATTTGTTTATTTTGTTCTAATGTTGAAGTGTTAAAAAAAATGCTTGTGTGAGGATGGTAAGGTTGGTTGATATTGTGTTGTGTTATATAAATGGTGAAGTTTGTGTACTTGACACACCAAGTGTTTGACGAAATTACAAGCTCATATTAAATTATGAAATTGGTATGTTGGGCAGTAAGTTTAATGAAGTCATATTCTGAACAGGTTATAATAATTCGGTTGTATCTGGAGTTTTTGATGCCCAAATGATGAAATGTAAATTTTTGGATAAACTAGACATATAAGGAGTAACATATCCAAAATTTAGAATTTTTGGACTTAAGATGAGACCGGAATGAATTTTTGAAGTCCGGCAATCTACCGCCCCTGTGCCCAGTTTTTCTGGTTGCACAGCCCTTGAACTTCAGAAAATTGAGAACCGTTAAAACCTAAATAAACTAAATACATTATGGATCAATCTAGTAAAATATCAGCTTCAGATTCATCTCCAATTAATTACAGTGAATTTTTAAAATTAGACATCAAACAGTAAATTTTCTAGTGATAGGTAAATATAAGTTTCTGCTACCTAATTAGCACAACTCCAAATCTAAGCCTGAAAAAGTGTCCATGCATTTTATATATTCTTTCATGTGATATGAAAATATTCTGAGTTATAAAGAACGAAAACTAATATTGTTTTGACTTTAGATCGACTCCATAACACTTGAAGGTCACCTATGCTGTGTACCATCCCTGATTTATCATAGCACTGTGAGTGAATACTTGTCTTTTATCTGGGAGTATTTATTTCAGAAATTTTAATTATGATTTCAGATTACAATTTTGTGAATCTTGATTTGATGAATTTATATGTGAAATTGTTGAATTCAAGTGAGTTGAAAAATTATGATTTGAACTTGGTTTTAGATTAATTGCTTTGATGAGGAAAATGATTTCAAAGATATAATTTTATGATTTTGGAGGCCTGGGGGAAAAACCCACATCAGATGTAACTTGATACAGATATGGCATTGACGGACATGGAATTGACGGACATGGTATTGATGGGTATCGGTATTGATACCGGATATAGACGTGTGCACACATGATACAGGACTAGAGATGATAGATGCCTCTAGATCCTGGGTATTGGGCTAGAGGGACTGTGAGTACAATGCCTCTAGACCCGGATTTCAGAGACAGGTTGGTGGCACTTATAGCACCATTGTTTACTGGTTTAGTGGCTTGGGGGACTGTGTGTACAACGCCCCATGACCACATGATTATTGTACATGATGACCGATGATATTCTTACAAATGATTTTACATATGTTTTATGAATGATTTTCACAAAGGTTTTGAAAAGAAAATCCTGACTTATATCTTATGGATTCAGAGATAAACTTTTGAGACATGATTCTTCAAAGAGAATTGTTTATTAAAGGAGTTCTCAAGAGAATTCACGATTTAGAGAAATCCCATAAAATGTTTCAGAGCATAAGAGACTATTTCTTGAAATGATTTTGGTTTTAGAATCATGGATTTTTACAAAGTATTTCAGTTTTGTTTTGAACTATCCACTCACTAGGTCGTTCAAACGACCTAACCCCCCCACTCCCAGTGTTTTTGTTTTGCAGGATCTCCATGAGGACAAGCTCGAGCGGACAGATACTGTTGGCAGTCACTTGGGTGTTGAATCCACCAGATTGAGTCCAAAAGTCAGCATAGTCCTTGTCAAGGAAATAATGCATGACATACATTGCATAGTTTCAGTCGTTGAGTGTGTCAAACATCAGATTTGCAATGTAAAGTGCATTTAAGTTCATTGTATAGAAACCTGAGATGTATTCCTTTGAGTATTGAGTTGAGCATTGAACCATTTGCATAAACTTATGTTTGGAATGAGTATGAGAGTATTGATCAGTCAGATTGGTATGAGGCTTAGGGGGATAGTACGGCATATTCCTTACCGGTAACATCTCCCGAATTGGGGATGTTACAAAATTGCTGAAAAGTAAATTACTGAAATTAAATAAAGTAAAAGTAAAATAAAAGAAAATGTTGGGGTTAGAGGATCAACTTTTATTACTACTATTTTAGATATCTCCCTTAATATAATATATTAACTTTACGTGATAATTACCAACCAGCCATAAAGGCGGTATCATGATTAAGTCAAATTAATAATTAATTACCAACCGACCAACCAGGCGGTATCCATACTTAGTCAGGTTAAAACCAATTTATAATTAATTACCAACCGACCAATATAGCGGTATCCTCATTAAGTCAAGTTTTAAATAGTTTATATATTATTGTTAAGTTTTTGTCGCAAATCGTCAAACCAATCAATCAAGAATGCACGATTTTTACCGTGGTTCGCCGGAAAGATTCCCGACTACATCCACGTTGAACTCCGGAATAGGGAGCTCGCTGCACTAAGCAATTTCAAGATTACACACGGAATCTTGAATCCGTTTACAAATTGTAATTCCCCAAATCTCACAAAGAACCCTAATCTCTAAAAGTGACAATCTCTCAAATTCCCAATTGAGAATTACACTAACTTGGATTAGGAAATAAGGCTCAACACTTAGCCAAAACAAGGGAATACAAATAATGAAAACTCTCATCTAAAACTCAACCTAAGTGCCCTTTATATAGGATGAGCAAATACATGTAATTGGGACAACGGCAAGGATTGCGCCACGTGTCCCTCATCCAACGGATGACAAGGGCTTCACATTTTACAATCTCCACCTTGAAGCCCAAAAACATCTATCACTCCCAATCATACACAAGGACACATAAAGGTCAAGCTAGCACAGCAAACTCACCTAATCACATCATCGCTCATGTCGGCTGCAAGGTCAGCCAACCCCCACCTGCAACAGCTTCATGCAGTGGGAGAGTTTGGTTGCAGTCACAATCTTTGTCCCCATGTCCGATGGGTTATCTTCTGTTGGAACCTTCTTAATCTCAACCTTACCATTTGTGATGACTTCCCTCATGAAATGATACTTCACATCCACATGCTTGGTTCTCTCATGATGTACTTGATTCTTGCTCAGATGTATTGCACTCTGACTGTCTGAATACACAACTGTCTTACCCTGTAGCTGTTGTATTTCGGTTAAGATACCCTGAAGCCAAATTGCTTCCTTGAACACATCAGTTATGGCTATATACTCCGCTTCGGTAGTTGACTTTCTTGAGTCTCTGTCATCTGCAAAATCAGAATCAACATACCCTACCAAATCTAAAGCGTTAGATTTGTTAACACATAAGCCATAATCAATAGTAGGATTCAAGTATCTTAACAACCATTGTAAAGCACTCATGTGTGCTCCACCTGAATTAGACATAAACCTACTTAATAAAGATACAGTATAAGACAAGTCAGGTGTAGTACTAATCATGACATACATCACAGAACCAATAGCATTTGCATAATGTACATTTTCCATTTTAACCATCTCAGACCTATTACTAAGAGAAGACATATTCTCTCCTATAGCCGCTTCCCATTCAAGTTTATGGGCAGACTTTAATGCCACTCCTAAGCTAGCATACTCAATCCCATTAATTTCATGACTTGCTATTAATGTACAGAAATACAAATCATTAGTTGAGTAATCATACCTGGTAGGAGGCCTTACTTGCCTCCTACTTCTGTCTCTTGCTAGCTGGTAGTTGGCCAATGTGTCTTGTGGTGTTACATCATGCTGCTCAGTTAGATCCACTTGATCTACTGTGTCCACTTCAATTTGTTCTTGTATCTCTGCTACTTCATTTCTGTTTTCCTCCGGTTATATCTCCTGGGCTGGGTGTCCTCAGATGTCTCCGTGCCTGACATGTCACCAACTTGCTCAGCGGTCCTTGATGTCCCTGGCTCCACCTGCATCTGAGCTCCACCTGCAAGATCAAAATATGCTAGATCCTTTTCTAAGGCACCTGCATTGTTGTTAGTAGATTTACAAGGAAAACAAAGTTCATTGAATATAACATCCCGACTAACTATGACTTTGACTCCAGGTGATTCCCTTTCCCATAACCTATACCCTTTTGTCCCTTCTTGATATCCTAAGAAAACACACTTGATAGACCTCGGTTCAAGTTTACCTACAGATTGGTGAGCATAGGCTTCACAGCCAAATACTCTAAGGTGTGCAAGCTTATGAGCCCTACCAGACCAGATTTCTTCTGGTGTCTTAAACTGCAAGGAACTATTGGGGCTCAGGTTAACTAAATGAGTAGCAGTATTGAGGGCTTCGCCCCAAAAGGCCCTCGGAAGTTCGGAAGAAAATAAAAGACATCTGATCTTTTCTAATAAGGTTCTATTCATTCTTTCCGCAACTCCATTCTGTTGAGGGGTGTTTCTAACAGTCCTATGTCTTAGGATACCCTCACTAGTACAGTATTGGTCAAACTCAGTATTACAAAATTCTAAGCCATTATCAGTTCTCAAGACTTTTACTTTGTTACTAGTTTGATTTTCTACCAATACTTTCCATTCTGTAAATTTAGTCAAAGTTTCATCCTTTGATTTTAGTAAGAATGTCCATACCTTCCTACTGTAGTCATCAACAATAGAGAGGAAATATTTCTTACCCCCATGTGTCTGGACCTTTGCTGGTCCCCACAAATCGCAATGTAGATACTCCAGACTCGCCTTCGACAAGTGAATTCCAGTTGGGAAGCTCTGTCTGTGCTGTTTTCCCAACACACAGATCTCACAAAACTCAAGTGGCTTCAACTGGTCCTTTCCAAATTGTCCCTGCTTGCTGAGTACCTGCATTCCTTTCTGGCCTATATGGCCAAGTCTCAAGTGCCATATATTAGTCATATCAACATTAGAAGTTAAAGCAGAAATGGGTTTATCCGAGAATACATGTTGGCCATTTAGAACATACAATCCATTTCTCTTAATACCAGTTAGGATCAGTTTATTACCCTTAGATATGTGCATGTTTCCATTGTGGGCTTTATATGTAAAACCTAACTCATCTAGTGTTCCTAATGATATCAGGTTACGTTTCAGGTCAGGTACATATCTAACGTCAGTAAGTATCCTAACTTTACCATCATGGAGTTTAAGTGTTATGTCCCCAACTCCCTGTATCCTACAAGTATTATCATTACCCATATACACAGTGCCTTGGTCAGAATTTCTAAAGTTGACAAACCAGTCCCTATACGGACTCATGTGAAAGGAACACCCGGAGTCTAGAATCCATTCTCTACTAATGTGATCTCTACACACAGTCAATGCCTCAGATAGGCACATCGACTCCTTTTCGGCAGCCACAGTGGCGCTGCCTTCATTTTCCTGTTCCCTAATGAATTTATAACAATTCCTTTTAAGGTGTCCCATCTTCCCACAATGATAGCACTTCTTGTCACTATCCTTTTTCTTATCCTGTTTATTCTTTTTATTCCATTTAGGTTCTTTGTTATTAGTCTGATGATTATTCAAACCATTATATTTTTTTCTCATTTTTCCCTTTCACGAATAAGTTCGCTCCTCCTCTCATACTGGTTCTAAGTTCTAGCTCTCTAGCCCTTATACCAGATATCACCAAGTCTAGCCTAGGTACAACTCCTTTGTACTGTAGAGAGTTCTTAACGACGCTATATTCTTCAGGCAATGCATTTAAAAGGATCATAGCTTCGCTAGAGTCTCCTAGGGCTTGGTCAGTTCCTTTAAGGATTTGAGTCATTTTCGTGAATTCATCCAAATTATCATCAATCGACTTACTAGTATCCATCTTGTAATTAAACAAATTTCCTTTTAAGAACACTAAATTTGGTGCAGAAATAACAGAATAAAGAGATTCGAGTTTACCCCAGAGTTGAATGGCAGTGTCCATTCCATCAACCTTCCTGATGACCGAATCTCCCAAGTGGAGGAAGATCAGGTTGTACGCCTCTTCCAGGATTTCTTCCTTCGCTTCCTTTTCCATCTTTGGCCACTTTTCTGGATCCGGTTCCAGTGCCAAAGCCACCTTATGGTGGGAAAGCAGAACCCTCATTTTTTTTCTTCCATGTGGTGAAATCTCCCTTTCCGTCAAAGATTCCAATGTCGAGTCTCATCGTCGACATTTCTTTTTCCTTTTTCAGTAATCACCCGATGACAATTCCACAATCACTCTCGGCAATTACTCCCCAACTCAGCCCAAACTCAATTCAGCAAAACACAACCAATCTGCCCAAATACAGTCGGCAGATTACTCACCCAAACTACAACTTTCACAGACCTGAATTTCTCAGATTCCAACTTCAATCAAATGACAACAGAGGACACACCCAAATGCCCTAACACTCTCGCCAATTCACACCCAGAAGCAATTCAATTTGGCAACACACAGTTGAGCAACCAAGCAGTAATCGGTCAGTACAAAATCAATTTCACTCAACAGCCCAATTGACTTCGACACTTAATCAGCAAATTACTAAACACCTTAGCGCCAACTCACAGAGACTTAATCTCCAGAACTCACACCAGAACACACGCCAAAAACACACACTGCTTCAAGGGATCAATACCACAGAACGCACACCAAAGAACAGCAACTTCAATTACTTCTTCAGCAAACACAAAATCGGTTTGCAGCACTTTGATGCCCTAATCGGCAAGCCCACAAACTTACTCGGCAGCAATGTTCTTGGCCAGCCGATTTGGGATCTTGATTTGCAGTCTCTGTTCTTCAAATTTTTCAAATCTTGTTGCCTTGCGTCTTTGTTGGCCGTCGTCTTCAATCTTGCTCTTTCAATTGAGTTCTTGTTGCCCTGCTTCTTTGAATCTTGTTCTCGAGTCGGCACCCCAGGCCTGTCTTCCTCTTTGACAGATTTTAGGGTTTCTTCGGCCGTGATCTTCGGTTGTTGCTTTGCAGAAGTGAAGAAGGATAAGTCTTGGGCTTCTTGATCATAAACAGCTCAGACGACTGTTCTTCTTCCCTGATCTTGTTCTTTGAATCGGCTACCCCTGTTTTTGTCTTCGGCCGTGGCCTTCAAAGAATTTAAAAAAAAAAAAACTTGATGCCCCTGCGTCTTTTGGTTTTTTGATTTTGCCCAATGAAGAAGATGGGTCTTTTGGGCTTCTTGACCTCTACTTCTTGTTTTTGGGCCGAGCTTTTCAATTGTTCTTCTCTTCTCGAGGGGCTGTTCCCTTCAATTTACAAACAATTTGGAAGATTTGTTTTTTTTTTTTACCCAATCGAGGACGAATTTGTGGGCTGATCTTGGTCACAGATCACGTTCCCTTCGGCCCACTGGATCCAAAATGCTCTGATACCAATTGTTAAGTTTTTGTCGCAAATCGTCAAACCAATCAATCAAGAATGCACGATTTTTACCGTGGTTCGCCGGAAAGATTCCCGAATACATCCACGTTGAACTCCGGAATAGGGAGCTCGCTGCACTAAGCAATTTCAAGATTACACACGGAATCTTGAATCCGTTTACAATTTGTAATTCCCCAAATCTCACAAAGAACCCTAATCTCTAAAAGTGACAATCTCTCAAATTCCCAATTGAGAATTACACTAACTTGGATTAGGAAATAAGGCTCAACACTTAGCCAAAACAAAGGAATACAAATAATGAAAACTCTCATCTAAAACTCAACCTAAGTGCCCTTTATATAGGATGAGCAAATACATGTAATTGGGACAACGGCAAGGATTGCGCCACGTGTCCCTCATCCAACGGATGACAAGGGCTTCACATTTTACAATTATAATTAAGGGAGATTAATCTAAAAAGCAATAATAAAAGTTTTACCTTTCACCCCAGTAAAGGGGAATTACCTCCTCATTGCTTGAAAAATAAAAACTGCAAAAGTAAAGAAAGGAAAGGATTATGAGTAAAAGTAAATTGCGGAAAGTAAAAACTGAAAAATAAAGAAAAGAAAGTGCGAAAGCGGAAATTAATTACTGAAAGCTGTAAATAACAAACAAGATACAATCTTCTTATTTATTCTTTAGGAATTTCAAAGAAGAAAGTATGAATTTTACAAATGAAATGGCTTGGTATTTATAGGCAAAATTTTGCCTCCATCAAATTCTCCACCAAATCCATTATTAATTTCTCCACTAATTACTCCACCAAATCCATTATTAATTGATCCACTAATTGCTTATCATGTTTGGTGATGAGTTGTAGATCTTTAAGTCTTCTTTACTCTAGTACTTGAATCAGCTCAATCCGATATCGGAGTAAAACGTTATGCCCAAAATACGACAAATGTGCAAAATTAGAATTTCCAAAACTGCACTTTGTCAAAAACGCATTTCAAGTTTCCAATCCCTAAAATTTAAATATCAAGTCCAATAATTGCCCTTATTTGACCCATATTTCGTCCTAAATGATTTCATTGAGACCCGATATTATTTTATCTGCAAAATAAACTAAAACACATCAAAACGTTCATCAAACCCGAGAAACTAAACAAAATATTAAGTTAAAGGGGCGGTAAATATTGATAAATTTTCCGCTCATCAGTGTTATTCCCCAATCGATTTAATCTTCAAAATTTCATAATTATTTCATTTTAACTCTGTTTTCGACGATTCTTGAGCTGAAAATTTTTATTTTTCGTGCAAAATTTATTAAAAATACTTCCAATCTACTTTGAAAATTTTAAATTATACTCCCCTAAATATTATGAATCCTAACCTATTTCTACCAGACAGTTTGGTCATGTATCCAAAAATTCAATCATTTTTTCACATCATTATACGATTTTATAATCTAGAGCGGGGTGTTACATAAAAATAGGGGCGTGTAACACTACTTTTATAGTGTATTTGTAAGATTTATAAATAATGTAGAATCTCAAAAGTTGATAAACCACTAAAACGTACATCAAAGTGTGAGCAACTACTATTTTATTGTCTTTAGCCTTTTAGTAAACGAAAAATGATAGCATAAAATAAATGCAATACCTTTTGTAATCTAATGAAATTAAAACTAAATTCTTGTTAATTTTTCTTTTATCAAATTTAAATTTTTGTCAAGGGATTCAAATCTATATAAATATATAAAAACTTAAAAATTATTTTTTAGTTCAAGCTATCCATGTCATGTTTTGCATTTGAGGATGTTTACCTAAACTTAAGAGTTATTGCTAGGGGTGGCAATTTGGGTCAAGATTCATTTATTCGTTCGATTCGATTCGCTTTAAAGCGAATACGGGTTTGAAAAAATGGATTCGTTTAATAAATTGGTCAATTCGATTCGATTCGATTCGTTTATTAAACGAATCGAATACGAATTTAAGCTCATTGATTCGTTTATTCGTTTAGGATTCATTTTATTATTTTTATTTACTAGTTCTTGTTAATTTTCAATTAAGATTCGAGAAATTATAGCTTATTATCATAGAAAAAAAATATTTTCGATATTGGTGAGGTATTTTTAATAAATATATTAATTACATATTACATATTTCATATGTATATATTTATGAAGAATTAATGTAAATCAAGTGTGGTAAATTATTTTATTAAATAATATCATTGACTAAACGAATAAATGAATATTCGTATTCGATTCGTTTAATAAACGAATCGAATATGAATCTTGATATTAGGATTCGTTTAATAAACAAATCGAATATGAATCCATCACAATTTGATTCGATTCGTTTAGGATTCGATATAAATTCGATTTGTTGATTCGTTTTGCCACCCATAGTTATTTCACCTCCATTAGTTACATTCATTAGTTATTAATGTTTAACTTTGGATGTGTAACTCGAATGATTTATATTGATGATGATGATATATGAATAAAAATTAAATTATTTTTATATTTTTATTATCTAATGACCATTAATCACAATATTATATTGGTTATTTCACCAATACACTAATTTAAATGATCACATCACTCAAGAATTTCAAAAATATTTCATAATATCTAATTAATCAAAAAAAAAAAAAAAAATTGTTATACATGGAAATGGAAAAAAAATTATTGATTATATTGGAAATGATTTATTATCGATAATCAACTTTTCACATTCTTCATTTTAATGATTTATTTAATATTTATTCGTGACAATTTAAGAGTTAAAAATTATAATAAATTAACTATAAAAATTCATAATCTAGTTAAATATATGCTTTTATTATCCATCAATAAAAAAAAAATATAATGAATAGGTTAAAAGACACATTTATTTATTTGAAAGAATGTTAAATGATTTTCATTGTTTGAACAACTATGGTTAAAGATACGGTCTTAATTAATTTCAATTTTTTGTATTTATGATATCTATTCATACGATAACGAGTCGTGCATCGCGCTGGTTATCCACTAGTGAAATTAATTACTCAGAAGGTTGCAATTTCAGTGAAAGAAAATAATAATGAACATTCAACAATTAATCATGATTATTAGGAACTTGATTGTTTAAAACAATTTTTGTCTTTGATCAAACATATGACTTTTCAAAGACTTTCTTGTACTAAAAAAATCAAATTTTCTCATAGTCATTTTTATGGAATTATTTGGTAATTTTCATGTTAAAACTTTCTTGGAAACTTCTAAGTTTTAGAAATTATATCTTTTTAGTAATTTTTTATATGTCATGCTAATTACATCATCACATGCGTGTTATTTATTTAACAAAGATTTCTTGTTATATTTTTATTTAGGGGTGAACAATTTGTAGGGTCAAAAGTCAATCTGACCCGACCCGATTATGTTTGAGAAATTTAAAATATAATCTCGGATCACATAAATTAGACTCATAAAATTCGGGTCGTGAATTTAGTGAAAAGTTCGGGTTTGACCCGACCCGAAAGGTTTCCATTTGAGCAGCTAAAATTCGAATCCAGCACCATTTTGATATTAACTCAATAATTTCTCATTTGAACTATACTCTTATATCATCAAATTTGTATCATTAATCTTATCCGCTAAGCCGCAATAACCCGACCTGACCCGCAACATGTTATTCTTCCAAATTTCGGGTTTCAAGTCTTCATTCGGCATGACCCGACCAGCTCAGAATTAATAAAATTGAAAAGAAAAAAATCCGACCCTTGAACACTCTTATTTTTACTCATTCCAAAAAAAAAAAAGGTTTTCAAAAATTAAAAATGTGATTATTGTTGTGTTTAATCACGTTTTAAATTAGAAAGTCGAGTTCATCACGTATCAATTTTGACCAAAGAATTGCATATCTGCAATAAAATGAAACTCGCAAAAGATACATTTGATCCAAAAGCCATCACCACATGCAAATAAATGAATGAATTAATGATTCCATGTGTTTATTTAGGTAATTTTTTTCATATATTAAGACTATTGGTGAAATTCCTCATATTATATATTGAAAATTCATCACATGAACATATTTAATTTCTCCACCTGGCGGCTTTGCTTGACCAAAAATAGTAAATACCCATATGACAAAATAGAGGGAAAAAAAACAAAAAAAATACTGCTTTGAAAATTTTATTTCTTCAATTTTCATGTTCACATGAATTTTTGAAAGGAAATCAAATACAACAAATTTTAAAATTTGGGTAACTGATATTTGAACCCTAACGTTTAGAGAAATGAACATAAAACCTTTTAGTGTTTCAAAAATGATTTCAAATTTCATATTGTTTAACTGATTTTATTTGATTTAATAATTAAATGATCAGTATCATTCATTTACATAAGAATAACATGTGAGAATACACATTAAATTTACTAATTTAAATTTTTTACATTTAAAATAATAAAAAAATTATTAACGACCGAGGGTTTACATGTCTTTTCTAAAACATTAAAGGGTTTTATGTCCATTTATTTTTATACCAATTTTCAAATTTTATTACATGAGATTTGAGATATTTGAAAATGAAAACGACTTTTATGTACTATTTATTATGAAATATAAGATTATGTGGATGTTTATCAAACAAACATTTTATACTCCCATTAGCAACTTTTTATTTCTCTATAACTCCCACTTTCTTCGTATGTTTATGATTTACTACTCACGTCTTTATAATTGTATGCCTATAAAATGAGGCTTAATTTTTTGTTATTTGTATACTTGAGAAAACTAGAATATGAATAATAGAAATGAGAGATTGAATTATCCTGGTTGAAGTAGATGAGTTTTATATTGTATCTCTATATTTTTCTTCTTTTCCTTTAATATTTAACATGTTATTGATAATAATCCAACATGCATTTGTTACAACCACCATTAATCACTTAATGGTTTTGGTATAACCACCATTAACCTCTTAATTAGTGGACAATTATAGAAACTACTCCACTAATTGTGTTGAGTTGGAAAGCAAGTCATTGCTATAAATTGAACTCTTATTTGTGAGTTCATGCATCCCAAAATATTAAGTTTCATGTTAAGAAAACTTAGAGAATAAAGTGTGAGGTTTTTGTAACAAAGTTTGTAATCTTTGTAAAGTCTTTATTATGGTAATAGAAATAAAAATTTTTCCTCATAAATAATCTTCAGTGGTCAGAGAATCACAACAAGTGGTGTTAGAGCTTTGGTTATACATTGGGGTCGTAAAATCGAAGAATGGAACTCGGTTCGGAAAATTCGGGTTTCGGGTAAATTGTCAAAAATCAGTTTTGAGTATACCATCATCTTGTTCACGTCGAGACGAGCACGATGGTATTTTACGGCAATCAAACGGAGACCAGAGGAGTCCGCACGCGTCGAACAGAGAGGTGTCCATGTGTTCCACCCGCATCACGTGCCGCACGCGCGTCTAAAGGTTGAAGACACCGACGGGTCCGCCACGTCAGCGCACAGTCGGTGTCACATCATCAGCCATGTCAGTAAAGGTTTTGCCACATCAGCAGACACGTGTTCTCCACGTCAGCCTACCAGGTAAATTTCATTGAGTTCACTGAAGTCTCCGAAATTTATATTTTAGCCCCAGAAGTTTTAAAAATTTACAGATCGGTCCATGGGTCAGATTTGGACCAACAAAATAACAAATCCACTTTTTTGACAGTTCCGGACACAACGGTGACCTCCGATTTGTGAAAATCAGCCCCAATTTTATCTTATTTTCATTTTAAATTTTAAACTTAAAATAGAAATGGAAGATTCCTCTTCCAGTGCGATAATCAAGCTGAAAACAACCAATTACTCCCACTGGAGGCCTTAGATGATAGATTATTTACACTGCAAAGATCTGTTTGATATGATCGCAGTGAAATGAGTGAGATCAGATTATGTTAAAGAGGATGACTAGAATAAACTCAACAACAGAACTCTGGGTCAAATTAGGCAGTGTATCGGCCACAGTGTCTTCCACCACGTAGCACATGACACAGATGCTTACGAAATATGGATAAAATTGGAAGACATATTCCAGGCCAAGACGGCTCAGAATAAAGCCTTAATAATAAGGTGTTTGGTGAATTTGAAGCTACGGAGTGGAACTTCTGTTGCAGAACACACCAATGAGTTCCAGAGCCTGGTAAATCAGCTGTCTGCAGTAGACATGCAGTTGGGAGACGAAGTACAAGCCCTCTTACTACTTAGTTCTCTTCCTGATAGCTGAGAGATATTGGTGGTTACTCTCAATAATTCGGCTATAGAAGGAAAACTTACCGTGCATATGGTAAAAGATGTCATGTCGAATGAAGAGTCTATGAGAAAAGATGTTGGCTCAGAACAGATAGAAGTCTTCGTCACGGAGACTCAGAAAGACGTTGAGGAAGAGGAAGAGGTATAAGCAAAAGTAGAGGCAAATCCACAGACGGAAGAAAGCCCACTTACTAGTGCTACCATTGTGGCATAAAATGCCACTTAAAGAAGAATTGTCGAAAATTACAACAAGAGCAGGCAATCACCAGCCGAAGAATAACAAAGAATAGACACTAGTAGTTGTCCAGAGAGATGTAGCGATATGCTCCATGCAGTAAGAGACATGCCTTCACACCGCAATCCAAGATGTTGAGTGGGTGGTAGACACTGCAGCATCCTACCATGTCACCCATCACATAGATTTCTTCACAACCTATAAAGTAAGAGACTTTGGTTCAGTGAAGTTAGGAAATATCAGTTCCTCTATGATAGTAAGAATGAGTGATATTCAGTTGCAGACAAATATCGGGGTGTACATTAACTTTAAAGGATATCATGCATGTTAGAATTTGTGCTTGGAGCGCCAATCTGAATGATGTATTGTACATTTTATTATTTATTAATAAAAAAATTATATTTTCATTTCATACATTTTTAATGGTATTGTCATTATGCATATTAGATTGATGTATAAAATGTAAGAATGATATCGACCTTAGAATATCATGTAGTAATATTGGACACTAGGTGGTCTGACATTGGGATAAATATTACTATTGTAAACTATCCTTAATGTAAATATTTCTAGTTGTTGGTTTTGGAATACGGTCAAATTAATATAATCTAGAAGACTAACACATGTCATATATTAGAATTGGAGTTCTAATGGTTTAACCCGATGTACCATGTGTTGGGTCAAATCAGGGAGGCACAGCGGAAGAAGCGTTGTTTGGGCGAAATCGTAGTTTAAAATTTTTAAACTTACGAATAAATTATTCAATATCAAATATTAATAATTCATTCATATTTCACCTAAACATATTTATTCGATTTCATATAACGACATAAATAATATATAAATATCGCGAAACTTTTGCGAAAACGTTTTTCCGCAAAATAGCATAAAATGCGTTTCCGGCCAAACCGACCGACCAATGCTCATAGGGACTGCCCAGGTCAGCCCTAAAAATATCTGGACAGTTCGTGGGCTGCCCGAACAGTGCCCAGTTCACTATTTGGGCAGTCGTTACCCGGTAACGCCGTTTTTCGCTGTTTTCGCGTATTTTCACTCCGAAATAATTTCTGATAAATATTTTTCTTGGGCAATTAAAATAAACAGATTTATTCTAATTACTCAATAAATAAAAATTGAATTTTTATCTAAAAAATCAGATTTATCATTAATTGCTATGAGACCCCTACACTTTGTAAATTAATCATTTTGGTCCTTAAATTGTCAAATACATATTTAATTGATTCCAAATCAATCCCAAATAATTTATACAATTTGCAACATAAACCATAAACTTTTTCAGAATTTCGAAACTGCCCAGATTTTTTCAGAATTACGAAAACACCCAGAATTTGTATTAATTGTAATTTGGCCAAATTTGTTCAAAACACATCAAGATCAAATCCAATCAATTCCAAATTTGACATACATCAAATTATATCATATATGTGAAAAGTCCAAAAATTTTGAATGGGTTAAGAACCCTAATTTCACAAATTACTCAAATTGGATAATTTACATCAAATTGACAAAATTCAACACTTTAATCATCCAATTACCACACCAATCAAGTCTCACCATCATGAAATTAATCAAGAATAATTCTAGGTTAATTATGAATGGATAATCAACTCTATAATGGCAACTTTAAATTCTAATTAATCAATTAAGCATAAGTACACCTAATTAGCTTAATTAATTAAACATACATGCTAAACACCTTCAAACAAGATTACAACCATATAAATTACAAACTTAAAGAGTAGAGATTCAATCTTAGTAACACAATTAAAGATAAGATTAATTGAAATAATTTTCATGTAGAAGAAAGTGTGAAAAACTTACAAAATTCCAAATCAAGCTTTGTTTTTCTTTCTTTCTTCAACCCTTTTTTCTCTCAACTCACTTTGTAAAATATTGTTGAACTTGTCTTACTTTGAAAAATGAAACAAAACAATTTTTTGTATCAAAAATCAAGTTGGCCGAATTTTTAGCTTCCAAAAATAAATAACAATTATTTTATTTTGCTCAAAAATCATTGGTACACATTTTGCAAAATTAAAGTTAACAATTAATCTTTAATAAAGCAAATAAAATGTGTTCCAATGGCATCATGCCATTTCCAAGCTTTAATAAAACAAATCATTAAAAAAGATATTTACTTTATAAATAAATTTAATTATTTAACAATTAAATAATTAAATAATTAAATGATAAATATAAATATCTTAAATATATGTCTTATATTTACAATAAATATCTCAAATACATATATTAATGATATATATCAAAAATCACAATTTGATATTTTATTAATGTGTATTTAATAAAATCGAGTATTAAATAAAATACACATTAATTTTGGAAATGACCGTTAGGTCCCGATCGCATGTATTTTTCGTTTAACCGTTAAACGAGTTATAAAAAATCAATATTATTTATAACAGTTGTCATAGTACTCTAAGAGTATATTTCATTAGTGAGACTCTCTAGAATCATGCATATCCAACACGAAATCCAATTTCGTGTCCATAATTCACCCACCCGTAAATTATGACGACCACAGATAAACTCGCTGAATCATACAGGTCGATGTCACTGCATAAGTATAATCCCTCCGTCACATGTATCCGGATTATCCCGAGATATAGATATAAACGTCAAATCTATATAGGAATAATCTCATCGATGTATCTATTAGCAATCTCTAAATAACATTCGGAACTCACTTTCGAAGTATACTATGGCCATGGATTTAACAGATTGCTAATCAATTATGGACTACATATGCTCTGTACACAGAACTGACGGATCCTTTCTTGATACTCACAGGATATCATGAGCATGAGTCCACACCCAACGAACAGACGGAGGTCTGATCTAAATAGATCGGTGATGTGACTGTCATCTAAGTGTGGAGGATAACTCATATATCCACAGTGGTATCTCAAGTCAAAGAATCACTATGCTACTCAACCCGAGAAGATTCCTATTGACGTTGGTTTACCATCTATTAGGAAATCTTCAATGAGTCGTTCAATGTTTATCAAATAAATACCTACACGTCTATACGAGTCTCCCAAGACTCATGGTTCATTGGGATAAACTATCGGACTTAGTCCGATATACGACATGTACTGGTCTCAGCGGATTTTACTAACCGACCCGTGTAGTAAATCTTGACCAGGAACTTAATTTGAGGATATACAACTTACAGTGACACTTCCCAATGTCAATTACAATCTATGTTGCAATTGTGCACTACGTTGTAAATCATGGGGTCTTTGTCTAATATATATACATATCACTAAATCGGATTTAGTTTCAATCTAATTGAAATTAGATCGAATACGTATATAAAATACAAGAGGTGCTACCATTAAATTAGTAATATTATGGAAAAATATATTGCTCGTATTCATGAATCAGACATAAATACGATCCGGATTGGCGCTCAGAGCACCAACCCTAACACCATGAGCTTTGGAAGCTCGTATAGACGTGTGGGTATTGGTTGGACCGAATACTGAATGACTCACATGTGATTCCTAATAGTTGGAAGTACACACCACCGTCAATATGAATCTCTTCGAGTCGAGTAGCATATGTAATCCTTTGATTATAAGATATCATTGATTTTGTGTGAGATCCTCCACACTTTGAGCCATATATGTCAGAAAATTTTCATGCTCTGGTCTCTAGATATTCTTTGGATATGGACCGATGGACTCGTTAATCAAGTGCGAATCAAGATAGGATATGTCGGCCCGTATGTGTACCATAAGGGGTTTAGGTATCCATCTAAGTAATGTCACAATTCTTAAAATTTTGGCCAAATTCGATCACCTATTGTGGATCGCATCAGTTGTAAAGAATCGTGGACATGTCGACATGAGATGTGTGCCTTTGAAAATTGACGGTATAATCTATATTTGCTAAGCACAACTTGGATAGCCTATGACAGAGTGATTATTAAACATATGTGATGACCTCGACTTGTATAGTTCAGAAAGGTCGTTCGTGTTCTTCGTGAATTCGGAGGTGGCCGAATTACTTACATATTAGCTAGGCTTATATGACGAATGTGTCTGAACTTAGAGAGTCTCAATATGAAGTGTACTCGTTGAGCACTTGGGTATTCGATTATTTTTTATAAAAGATAATATTCGATATTATAATTATCAACTAAGATAATCAAGTGTTATTGGATAAAATTGGTTATTTACTTTGACCTAATTAGATTAATTCAATATTTAAACAAGAGTTTTGTCGTAATTTCATAATTATCTCTACCATTTGAGTATATTATGGTAATTGCAAGTGTGTAATTATAGATGTTTTTGGCTTGATTTAATTGGATTAAATCAAAGTGGAAGATATGTAACTAATCCATTAATTAAGTTTTGTCTTGATTTAATTGGATTAAATCAAAGTGATAGACAAAGGTGATTAGCCACACTTAATTATATATATTTGGACAAATTAGATTAAGCCCACATAAAGTTGATTAGAACTTTTATTAATTAAAAATTGTCTAAGATTTGATATAAATAGCAAGCTTTGGAAGATTTTAATTAAGCTTAAGAAATCTAATACAATCAAATCTTGGAGAAATTAACCTAAATAAGAGAAGTGTTTAGAGAAGTTTTGGAAGATCTCTATAACATTTCAACAAGGAGGAATCAAGATTGGATCTTGGAGTCAAGCTTGCTAATCCTTGGAAGTACTTCAACCATTTCAACAAATGAAAAGTAGATTGGATCTTTCATCAAGCTTACTAGGTAAGTTCGAATTTCTTTTAATCTTTGATATTCATTAGTGAATTTTTCATTAGTGAGACATATAGTGATGAATTATGTATTGGATGCATGATTACATAGCTTGAAGTTGAAATAAGACTAATAGATTATATTAGGATGCTTTGGAAGTATAAACACAATATGATTATGGCTAAGTCAGAAGTACGATCAGTATGGCTAAGCTGCCAAAGCCATTCTGGGGAGAAGTTGTTCATACCGCCTGCTACCTGATCAACAGATCACCATGTGTACCGTTGAATTCTGAGATTTCGAAGAAAGTGTGGTCTGGTAAGAATCCATCATACTCTCACCTTAGAGTATTCGACTATTTAGCCATTGCACATGTATCCAAAGAGCTCAGGCGGAAGCTCGATGCAAGGACAACTCCATGTATATTCATAGGCTATGGAGATGAAGAATTTTGATACATACTATGAGATCCGAAGGAAAAGATGGTCATCATAATCCAGGATGTAGAGTTTCTTGAAGACCGATAATAGAAGACATTGAAAAGCCCAAAATGTCTTCCAATTTCAGTGTTGACATAAATCCAGTCCCAGCACCAGCACAATTGACTATAGATATGGTGCACGATGAAATTTCAGAAGTAGAACTATATGAGGCAGATAAGGATGTCGATCAGGGGGAGACACAGCCTGCTCCATAGGAAGCTACAGAAGAGAGTGTTGAGCGGGGGAGCCGCAACCCGCTACACTAGAAGCTACAAGATCATCCACAGATTTGGATGATGACAGACCTCCTGAAACCAGTGGACCTCAGACAAGAAGATCTGAGCGAGGCATGATTTCATCAACCAGATATACGGGATCCAAATATATTCTGCTTACTGATGATGGGAAATCAGAGAGTTTCCCACAAGGCAAGAAGGTATTGAGGAATAAATGGGTGAAGAAATATGGCAACAAAAATGTGCTATGCAGGGACATAGCAGAAGAGTAATGTGCAGAGACACAGTGAAGTGTGTTGTGCAGAGACACCGCCGACATGTTAACAAAGATGGTTACGCGAGATAAGCTAGAATTGTGTAGAGACATAGCCGGAATAGCTATCAGATGAAAATCGTTTCGAATGCAGTTGGAGGGGGAGAATTGATAAGAATCCAATATGCAATTGTTACAACCACCATTAATCACTTAATGGTTTTGGTATAACCATTATTAACCACCCAATTAGTGGATAATTATAGAAACTATTCCACTAATTGTATTGAGTTAGAAGACAAGTCATTGCCTATAAATTGAGCTCTCATTTGTGAGTTCATGCATCCCAAAATATTAAGTTCCATGTTAAGAGAACTTAGAGAGTGAAGTGTGAGGTTTTTGTAACAAAGTTTATAATCTTTGTAAAGTCTATTATTGTGGTAATAGAAAGAAAATTTTTCCTCATAAACACTCTTCAGTGGTCAAAGAATCACAGTTATCCGTATGAGTCTCTAACCATAAGAAATTCATGATTTGATCCTTGATAGTATGCAAATATCTCTCATTTGATCTTACTTTTAAGGTGTGAATTGATCTATCATGATTTTGTACGAAATCCTATTATATGTATTATTTAAATAATTTAGAATAAATGATCTATAAATTTTTTCCTTTATAATTATCCATATTTTGACTTTAATTGACTTTCAATATGTTTAACTAATTTTTACAATTTTCATGAAAGAAAATTAAGAACCCTTGAAGAATTTAAAAAATGTTAAGATTTTATTTTATAATATGTCCCTGAAGGACTATAAAAAAATATTAAGATGAGATCCTTACTAGATCCCCCATTAAATTACTTGCAGACAAAGCAATGAAGAAAAGTGAAAAAAATGTCTGAGACAAAAGTTTGCTGATTAAAAGTGCTTTTCTGATGAAAATTAAAAACAAGTTTAATTTTTATTACTAACATTCTTTATATATTTACATGAATGATTAGCTTGTTTTATATATTAAGAATCGCAACACCAATTATTGTAATGCATCAACTTAATTTCTCAGGTACTATAGATGGTCACAAACTTTAATAGAATCTTAATCTTATAATCTGGAAGTTCAATGTACCAAAGGTTCATACAAAATTTAATAATATTTTTAACTTCTAGGAACAGCTTCTGAGATGAAGAACGAAAAGAAACAATTAATAGAAGCCAAACTTTATTTATGATTTGAAAAAGATTATTAGTACAGGGCAGTTACTGTGAACAAATAAATAAATTGATATCCCCTCCCCATTGTTGTGTAATAATTAATATATAGATTAAGCTGTAGCAATTGGAACGAAATGACATCATTTACTTTCCACAGCTTTCATGGCTTGAAATCTTGGTTCCTTGGCCTGGAACTTGAGGCCTGCATAGAGCTTCATGTAGTCCTCAAAAACAAATTGGGATACACTTGTTTCTTCTCCTCAGCTTCTTCTTCTTCTTCTTCTTCTTTTTGAAGCAATGTGGTGCTGGATATCACAGCATCACTTCCAGGATTGTAGAATGAAGCTAATGACATCCTGCCATCGCCGTCCGTTTGAGAAATCACTCTGTGCTCCACACTCTTATACTTTCCATTGCTGATCACCTGTAAATAAATAAATAAATAAATAAAAAACAACATTTAATAATACTTGTTGTGGTTTCAAATTTAAGATGAGGCATCAAAAAGGGCGTAATGTATGTACCTCAAGTTGGTCACCAAGATTGACAACAATGGAGTGTCGCATTGGGGGCACATCAATCCATTGGCCATCCTTGAGAAGCTGAAGGCCACTGACTTTATCATCTTGAAAAAGCAAGATGATGCCGCCGGCATCAGTGTGAGCCCGGAGACCCTTTATCAAATCTGGCTTAGGGCATGGTGGGTAGTTGCTAACTTTGGTGCCAAATGTTGGCCCCTTTGACCCATAAAATACTTTTTTCAAATACCCTTTCTCTAATCCAAGATTCTCACATAACAAGTCCAACAACTCCTCTGCCAATTTCTCCAATTTCAATGCAAATTCTTTCATCACCTTCCTGTGCACATCCATATATCTATAAGTGCTTATTCTAAAAAGTGCTTTTACTTATGGTAAAAAGTGCTTTTTGTTTTGTTTTTTTTACCTGTATTCATCATCAAGATCTGTAATTTCATTGATGGTTGACTGAGGAAGGTGGCGCACATAGAAAGTGCTTTCCCAGTCCATATCATTTACCTCAGTTTCGATACCTTCAACTGCCCTGCTTGCAACAACCTCCTTGAATCTTTGCTCCATGCATTTTCTGTAATGCTCTTTTGTCAATCTCTCCACTCTGTCCATGAACTCAGCCTCAATCCCATGATTCATAAGCTACATAATAAATTTGTTCACACATAATAAATGAACCCATTAGACTCCAAATTGATAAGAATGTTTTTGATTTAAAACTTTATATATATATATATATATATGGTACCTCAAAGAAACCCCAATTCTCACAAGCATCTTTGATCTTCTCCAATATTGATGCTCTTTCAGCACCATTAATTTTCTCCAAGCTGATAACTGGGAAGCTCTCCATTGGATCTTGAATAACCTTTCTTTTTTTTCTTTTCTCTTCTCAAGCTGTGTGTTTGTGTTTGAGTTAATGCAAAGAGAGTGGAGGGGGCAGGTTGCTATTTATAGGAGCTGAGGGGACAAAATAATTGAAAGTGAAAGTAATACGAGTAAAACTTGATACTTGAACTGGGAGTTGATTAATTGGACCCACTTTGTTTGCTAAAAAATCTTCTTGACAAATTTGACCAAAAAATGGCTGCCACTTTCCTTGCATCAGCCATTTTCTTGGAACTGTTAGGCAGTTCTGAAAATGATATAGCTATTCATGGAAGGTGCTTAGTGGTTGCTTACACCTCTTGGTTGATGGGTCCCTAACTTTTTTAAAAAAATTTAGTATGGTGATGAAACTTGCACCATCACTTTGTTCAAATCTTATCCATTATCATTAAGTTTATATTCTTTCTAACATAATTGTTGAGATTTTTTAATATGATGAAATCATATCTTAGTTCTTCATTTTTCTATGAACAGAAATTAGATATAAAGAAGAGGGTGTTTTTATAAAAATGATAAAAATGGTATATATTGTGGGGGGACTAAAATGAACATGAAGTGTAACAAATTACTATTTTATTTTCGGATAATCGAGTTGGTTTTCAATACAATAAATACAATGTCGAGTCAATTCCAATTAATTGTTCTACGATGTCCAACAACAATCCTTTTACCTTGCAAAATAATTCAAGTATGATACTTGAATTATTTTGCTTTTAGTGGATAAAGACAATATCATCTTTGCTAGTAATGAGATAAAGGTTTATTAATGGAAAGTTGATGGAAAGTTGATGGGCATTTCACTTTAAGAATAAAAATCCATTGAAGTACTTAACTTTATTAATGGAAAGTTGATGGGCATTTAAATTTAAGGCCACATCGCTATTGTAAAGGTTTCTAAAACCAGAAGTGAAACATCGAAAGCGGTATGGTTTGGTGATAAATAATATATTATTTGTTTGTCAGATTTTGGATTCGAATTTAATGGTGTATTTATTGTAAAAAAATCTTAGACAGTGGGTCGGATGAATTACCAACGTGATTTTTAACGTTTCAAAAAAAAACCGAAAGTGATTTTAGCAAACAAAACACAATTGGATCAAATATAATAATTACTTAAATTTGAACCACTTGTCTTCTTCATGCATGTGAACCACCCAAAAAAAAAAAAAAAAAAAAAACCCTAAAAATTAGGCGAAATGTCATTTTAAATGAAATTGTTGACTCAAAATGTTGCATTTTAAGTATAAGTCGAAAAGTAAACAACATTCAACAATTTTTATCAAGAGTATTAGGAACTTGTTGAATTAAAACAATTTTTGTTACAAATCACATGTGTTATTTATTTGACAAATATTTTCTTCTTATCTTTTTACTCATTCCAAAAAAAAATTAATGGGTTTTCAAAAATTAAACAAGGTGATTATTTTTAAATTTGAAAATCGAGTTCTTCACGTATCAATTTTGACCAATGAATTGCATATCGACGATCAAATGTAATAAAAACCAAAGCCATCATCACAAAAATTAGGGGTGAATACGGTTCGGTCCGATTTGATATAATTATTAAAAAAAATTATAATTCTACTTATTCGGGTTTTTTTCAAAGTAATTGTATGTTTTTTAATTAAAAAATTGTGATTATTTTAAATTATTGGTTTGGTTTGGTATAATTCGGTTTTTTCAATTTTTTTAATAATAACCATAAAAATTAATAACATTCACTGAATTTAACATTTACTTATATTTTTTTTATACTATAAACTCTTCTAATTATCATAACTACACAAATAAAATTTTTTCATTAGATATAATGGTTATTTAAATTATTTAAAATGTAAGAAAATAAAGGAATAATAACCAAAGCAAAAAATTACAAATATTCATGAAATTAATCATCAGTAAAACACTAAATAAATTAAATAATATAACAAATATAGTTATCAAATAACAATATAATATGATTAGAATTTTTTTTTTAAATCAATAAATTAAATTATTTAATTAATTCGGTTCGGTTTTTTTAGTTAAAAAATTATTCTAATTCGCTTTGGTTCTGTTTTTTAATTAAAATATCAAACAATTATTTTTGAAAATAAAAAAATATCAATTCGATTCTTTTTTTTCCTGTTTGATTCGGTTTTTCAGTTTCAATTATTTTTTTATTATGAATAATGATTCCATGTGCTTAGTTAATTATTTTGGTGAGCTAATTTTTCATTTATTTAGACTATTGGTGAAATTCCACATGCTATATTGAAAATTCATCACATGAACAGCTTTAATTGTAAGCTTCATTAATGGCGGCTAATAATGAATAATTTCTTTGGTGGGTTTATGAAGGAGAAAAATTGTAGTTGCTATTTGCTTGACTAAAAATAGTCAATACCCACATGACAAAATAGAGGGAAAAAAATCTTTGGAAATTTTCATGACAAAATAATTTTAATTTCGTATACCAATTGTCAAATTTTATTACTTGAAAATTGGGGATTCAAAACATCATCCCAAAATTCAAAATTTTTTCTTAAAATTTTAATCTCATTTGAAATTTAAGATTAATTACCATCTCTATTTGAGAATTGATGAAATTGAAAATGAAAACATTTTTCATGATGTATAAAGTTGTGACTCGAGGTGGACAATAAATATTTATTAAATCATTGGTCCAAAATACCACTAGTATATATGGGGTCCAAAAATTTTCCATAATTGGTTTGATATTAACCGAAATTTGGATTATTTCATTAATGTGAATTATTATTTTTGGGTAATTTAAAGGATTTTTTAAAATCCAAATTGGATATTTTTGTTTGATAGAAAAGTTTTTGGATAGCCCAAAAATAATAATTTCCCTTGAAAAAAGTAGAATAAGTAATTGAAAAAGGAGACCATTAATCGTAAAGTCTCCAAATCTCACCGTTTTTTTTACACGTCATTCTTCTAAAGTCTTCTTTTCAAGCTTGGACCAATTAATGGTCAAAATATTATCTTAATATTCGAATTAGATTCTACAATTTTTAAATTTTAATGTGTCAAAAAAAGAAAAAGAAAAAAGGGAAAAGGTAGTTGAAGCCTAAACGTAATCTCCATATCACCAACCGTTAAATTAAACCATTTAAAAAAAACATAATTAACACAATTCTTAAACTAACCAATTAAGGAATGCTTATCACCCTTTCTCAACTTGAATTTTTATAAATTTATTTAGGATAAATTTCTATGATTTTATAAGCTCAATTTTGGACTTTTTATTATATATATTTTTTATCATTGTACTAATAAAAGATGGTCTCAACTATTGAAATCTCTTGAATGGTATATAATTTTTAATATTCGAACCTCGTTCATATGACTAAATATAATTTAGTTAATAGTTATACTATATTTAATAAAAAAAAATTATAATGTAATATTTAGAAATTAAAAAGAAACAAAAGTTCTTATATTATATCTTAATTAAGATATCCTGAGACTCGAACCTAATTAGGACGAAGCTTAACAACATAAAAACGCATATTGCGCATTTCCCAAAACTATTCAGATCAGAAATCGCACATCTACTAGTATTGATGAATATGAAATCTGGAATAATTATATAAAATACACAATATACATAACATAAAACTTTTACAATAATCCATATACAATCTATTACAAGGAAAATAATAAGTTTATGAAGAAGCTCAATCTTCACTTCCACAAATTGTAGAAACATATTATGAGTTGCAGAACAATATAACCGTACACCTGGAAATTAAGAAATCAACTGGGTTGAGTCGCGGACTAGGTCGCTCTCTTTAAGACGAATTCGCGGCTCTGCCCAGGAAACTGTGCTTGCAGTAATCGGTCCCGTCGTCTCCAGGATAAAACAGCCCAGAAAAATTTCTGTCTCAATCGGTATGCACAAAAATCCGATTGGTACCCTCTCACCCAACACAAACAACAATTGCTCTGAATCTTTAGAACGAATAGACAACACTGAAGTTGTCGGCTTTGAAAGTGTGTGAAATAAAATATCTATTCTCGGCAAAAAAAAGAATTGGTAGAAGTTGCTCTCGGTAAAAGAAAAAGAATGAAGTTGCTCTTGCCAAAAAATTGTCTCTTACTGTGATGATCTTAAACTAAAAGACAGAAGTTGTTTTTACAGAGGAAAAAATGAAAACGTACATGTGATAATTCAATTTATTGGCTGAACGTTTTCATTTTAATATGTAACGTTTAAAATTTAAAATTGCAACACGTTTTGCACTTAATATATATATATATATATATATATATATATATATATAAATGTTTACAAAATTAACTCAAACGTTACTTGAAAAACAATTAAAATAATTCTCTCCTTTTTTCAAAAAAAATAACAACTCTCTTCATTCAAAAGCTTGTAACTCCCAATTAAATTTTTTTTTATAACAACTCTTTTCATTAAAAAACTTGTAACTTTTCATTTAAATTATTGTGTAACAACTACATTTAAAAGAAAATATGTAACTCCTTTTATTTTAAATTCACATTAACAACAATCCCCCACTTAAATTTAAATAAAATATTTTTCATCGAGCAATATAACATAAGGTCGTGCATAAATAAAGGTGTCTATCGACTTGAACCTTTACATAGTGTTGACGATTCAGATTATACTAGAGTAACTCGTAGTTTTGAACTCTATCTCTGACAACGTTACACACGCAAACCTTTCAGGGTGTAGTCAAAAAGCCCGAGCATTACGGTCGTGCTAGTATATCCTAGTTTAGTGAATGCTCTAGAAATTTTTGCCTAAAATTTCATAAGAAGCGGCCACACGTCTACATTCACATAGGTGTGTCTATCAAGAGTATTCTTGTAGCTAGGTACTCCACTCCACATAGAGTATAGAACACATTAAGAGTTAAATAACTCATCCTCACATCGCTTCAGGATATCATGCTCTCAGAATGGAACTCGTCGATTATTAGCATGATTCAACTCTCATTACTTTATGACTTGTTATTACCCATTGAACCTATTTCTTGGGATCTCCAGTCTATAGGTCGGGTTACTATCACAAGTAATCTAATTATTTAATGGCAATAGTCACATTCTATTAGAAGTATCGAATATCTTCTCTCTTGCTAAACCTTTCGTCAAAGGATCAGCCAAGTTATCATCAGTCCGTACATGATCCACTCTTACAGCCCCGGTAGAGAGATATTCTCTAACTGTGCTGTGTTTACGACATATTTGTCGTCTCTTACCGTTATAATAACGGTGCTGAATCTTTGCAATAGCCGCGGTACTATCACAATGGATCAATACAGCTGGTATCGGTCTCTCCCATAAAGGGGTATCTGAAAGCAAGCTTCTGAACCAAGCTGCTTCTTCACTAGCAGATGCCAGTGCAATCATCTCAGACTCCATAGTGGATTGAGCTAAGATGGTCTGTTTCTTAGATTTCCAAGAGACGGCCCCACCAGCTATGCTGAAAATATATCCACTAGTAGCCTTGGAATCATCTGAAAGGGTATTCCAATCAGCATCGCTATATCCTTCAAGGACAGCGGGAAACCTCTGATAGTGTAATCCTAGGTTCATGGTCCTTTTTAAGAGAAAACATGGTCCTTCAAGGACATCGCTATATTCTTTTTAAGTATCCATTTACATCCTATAGTTTTACAACCTGGAGGTAAATCTACTAAATGCCAAGTCCTATTAGTCTCTAAAGAATTCATTTCATCTTCTATTGCTTCTTGCCACAAATCAGCATCTAAAGACGACAAGGCTTCTTTTAAAGTAGTGGGATCTTCTTCTAAAGTGTAAGCATATAAGTCAGGACCAAAATCTTTAACTATTCTAGACCGTTTACTTTTTCTAGGTATAGATTCTATTTCGTTATCAGTTTATTATGTTCTATTATTGGATTAATATTAGAGGACGAGCCCCCACTATTCTTCAAAATAAAAGGAAATTTATTTTCAAAGAAATCAGCATCAACAGATTCAACCACAACATGATTCTTCAAATAATAAAATCTATATGCTTTACTATTCACAGCATAACCAATGAAAACACATTCATATGTCCTACTAGCAAGTTTAATCCTTTTAGGGTCAGGGATTCTAACATAGGCAAGACAACCCCAAGTTCTAAGGTAAGACAAGTTAGGTTTTCTATTTTTCAAAATTTCATAAGGTGAAACTTTATCTTTTGACTTAGGCACTCTATTCAAGACATAACAAACAGTTAATAAAATTTCTCCCCACCAAAAAGAGGCAGCACCAGAATTAAGTAAAATAGAAACTACAGCTTCAGCATAAATTCTATTTTTCCTTTCGGCTTTTCCATTCATTTCAGGAGAATAAGGTGCAGTTTTCTCATGAATAATACCATGCAATTTATAGTATTCATTAAAAAGTGTAGAATCATACTCAGTGCCTCTATCACTACGGAATCTTTTAATTTTCCTATTAAATTGATTTTCAATTTCTGAGTGAAAAGTTTTAAACATATCAAATGCTTCATTTTTATTTTTCATTAAATAAACATAAGCATAGTTTGAACAGTCATCAATAAATGTGATAAAGTATCTTTTTCCACCTCTAGTCAATTTTCCACCAAATTCGCAAATATCTGAATGTATTAAGTCTAATGGTTCAGATTCTCTAATTACAGATTTATGTGGTGTTTTAGTGATTTTTGCTGGACTACAGAATTCACATTTTTCAAAATCATTCAAGGATAATTCAGGAATTAAGCCTAAGTTACTCATGTTTTTAATAATCTGTTTATTAACATGACAAAGTCGAGCATGCCAAACATTAAAAGAACACAACATGTAAGCAGAAGAATTCATTTTATTAATTGCAACATTAAGTTTGAACATTCCATCAGTAGCATAGTCATTTCCCACAAAAATATTATTTTTGGTGAGAGTATACAAATCAGCCCCTATAGTTTGTGTAAACCCAGCCTTGTTCAGGAGATAGCCTGAAACCAAGTTCTTCCTTATCTCAGGAGTGTACAGCACATCCTTGAGAATAATGATCTTCCCAGAGGTGAACTCCAGTTCCACGTCACCAGTCCCAGCAACCATAGTGGTGTGGGAGTCACCCAACAACACTTTCTTGTCCGCAGCTTCCCCATAGGACTTGAACGAAACACGATCATAGCAGACATGATGAGAAGCGCCAGTGTCAATCCACCAACCCTCGGATCCACCAACCATGTTGATCTCAGAGATCATAGCAACAAGTTGGTCTTCGGTAAGGTTCGCATGTGGAGCGGAACGCTTATTCCGGCAGTTCCGAGTAATATGCCCAAGTTTGCCACAGTTGTAGCATTTGAACTGTCCATTTTCATTTCTTGATGGAGGTTGTTGCTTGTTCTGGTTATTCTGAGTTTTGTTGTTGGGATATTGGTGATTATGGTTTTTGTTGTTCTTATGGGGATATTTTTTTCTTCATATTTTTACCATTAGGTTTCAGGACTACTGAGGCCGGGTTTTTATTGTTTGACACAACTAGGATCTCTTCTTTTTTATCTTGTTTGCGGGCTACCTCTTCTATACGAAGGCGGGTAATCAAACTTTCTAGGGAAAATTCCTTAGTTTTATGCCTAAGGGTACCTTTAAAGTCTTTCAAGGATGGGGGTAGTTTATCAATTATAGCAGCTACTTGGAATTGTTCATCTAGAGACATACCCTCAGATATAATCTCATGGGCTATTTTTTGTAGTTCATGGGATTGGGTTTCTACGGATTTGTCATCTACCATTTGATACCTAAGGTAACGACTAACAGCATATTTTTTAGACCCAGCCTCTTCAGTATCATATTTATTCTGAAGGGCGTCCCAAACATCCTTAGCAGTTTTCCTAGAACTATATATATCATACAATTCATCAGACAAACCATTAAGTATGTAATTTTCGCATACAAAGTCATTCTCTTCCCAAGTTTCATGCTCCCTAATTTGGACTACGGTAGGGTCATCAGGCAGTTCAGTTTTTTCAGAGACACGATAATTTGCTAATTTTTTAATGGTAAGGAAAAACATCATTTTTAATCTCCATCGCTTAAAATGAAACCCTTGAAATCGAAATGGTTTGTTCAAATCAACAGCAGTAGAATCAAAGGCAATAGTGTTCATGGCAGCAGTAGCAGAAACAGACATGGCAGATATGTTTTCGTCTTAAAATTGTAGAAAACAGATTATGAGTTGCAGAACAATATTACCGTACACCTGGAAATTAAGAAATCAACTGGGTTGAGTCGCGGACTAGGTCGCTCTCTTTAAGACGAATTCGCGGCTCTGCCCAGGAAACTGTGCTTGCAGTAATCGGTCCCGTCGTCTCCAGGATAAAACAGCCCAGAAAAATTTCTGTCTCAATCGGTATACACAAAAATCTGATTGGTACACTCTCACCCAACACAAACAACAATTGCTCGGAATCTTTAGAACGAATAGACAACACTGAAGTTGTCGGCTTTGAAAGTGTGTGAAATAAAATATCTATTCTCGGCAAAAAAAAGAATTGGTAGAAGTTGCTCTCGGTAAAAGAAAAAGAATGAAGTTGCTCTTGCCAAAAAATTGTCTCTTACTGTGATGATCTTAAACTAAAAGACAGAAGTTGTTTTTATAGAGGAAAAAATGAAAACGTACATGTGATAATTCAATTTATTGGCTGAACGTTTTCATTTTGATATGTAACGTTTAAAATTTAAAATTGCAACACGTTTTGCACTTAATATATATATATATATATATATATATATATATATATATATATATATATATATATATATATATATATATAAATGTTTACAAAATTAACTCAAACGTTACATGAAAAACAATTAAAATAATTCTCTCCTTTTTTCAAAAAAAATAACAACTCTCTTCATTCAAAAGCTTGTAACTCCCAATTAAATATTTTTTTATAACAACTCTTTTCATTAAAAAACTTGTAACTTTTCATTTAAATTATTGTGTAACAACTACATTTAAAGGAAAATCTGTAACTCCTTTTATTTTAAATTCACATTAACAACACAAATAAATTTATCATCTTCCTCGCATAGATCTGCTATCGACCAATGAAAAAAATTTAATTTCTGCAAAATAGAAACAAAAGTCCAACACAAGATTGGTTAAAACTATTTAGAAACACTAAAACAAATAGGGTTACATTAGTTTTTATCATTCGGGTTCTTATGATTTCATCTATTTTGGATTTGGATAGAAAAATTTAAACTATTTACATTTAAGTTCAAATTTTGAGAGAAATGAAAATATGATTTTAGGGTTTTATGATTTGTAAACTCATGACTTCAATGTGAGATCCCGAACCTTACACCACCAAGTCACGTCCATTGGGGACGCATTAGGGTATTTCTTATAAGAGTGGGTGGTGTCCTACCTTATAAGAGTTGTATTTCTTTAATAGTATATAAAGAAGCCTCATGGAAGTCACGAGCATACAAGCCAACATATTCTCTCTTTAAATTATGTGGCTCTCTCTAGAAACAACACACTCACATAAAAGAGTTCATTGGGTGCAAACTATTCACATTTGCTCCCTTAGGCCGCACGCACTAAATAAGATCGTGACAAAAGGACAAAGACAAGCAGATGAAAAGTGAACATTGATGTGACCGTGGTTCGGTTCCGAATCGCGAACCGGATTGGAGTAGAATCGGTTAATGATTCGGTGGTTTCGAACCGAACTGGAATCACCAAAAAATGGATTCAGTTTCGGTTGACGAATCTAACCTCGAATCGAACTGAAACCCATTTTCCTTTTTATTGACGAATAAAATGCCGTAAATAAGAGTTAAGTTCACAATTGAAGCTCATTTTTCTTTTTATCTTACGGAGGGATGAGATTAGATTATTGAAAATATTCGGTCCATTTAAATCAACGTTTTTCCAATATTATTGATAAGTTTACACAGAGCTCTCAACTTAAATTTTTTTA
>SKCR01038844.1:0-67198 GCA_019454045.1 Zanthoxylum bungeanum | reverse complement strand
GATGGATAAATTATTGTAATATTAGTTCAATTTTATCATTGTACTTGTTGCCATTCTAGATGTTATGACCACTCTTGTAACTCCTAGAATTATTCTTGAGTTCTTCATAGGTGGTGGCTTTGGTTGGTGTTAGTATTAATATGATTAATATTGAGAAAATTGGATTTAAAGCATGAAAAATGATTTTTGTTACAAAATCAGATCTGGGGAAATTCTATGTTTTTGGTGATGAAAAATTATCTTGTATAAATTTATGGATGTGTTTTGGGCATTGGAACAATTGCCGGAAATTTTTTCGGAGGTTGAAATGTGCGAAAACGATGACAAACAGCGTTACGGGAGAGTTTCGGGCTTAACGGAGTGTCTGTTGTCCAAACAGTGAATTGGCCATGCTTTGGGCAGCCATGAACTACCCACGCACTATTGGAGCTAACCTGGAATCCCCATGTGTGTGGTTGGTCGGTTCGGATAAAAACACATTTTATGCCTTTTGCGGAAAAACATTTTCGTAAAAGTTTCGCGCTTTCCTTAGTTATTTATGTTGTTATTTGATATCGAATAAATATATTTAGGTGAAATATGAATAAATTATTTCATATGGATATTGAATATTTTACTCGTAATTTTAAAAGTTTTAAAATTATGATTTCACCCGAACAACGCTTCCGCCGCGCCCTCCGTGCAAAACCCCAAAAATCAGGAGACTATGGGTGGGATCTTTTATAGTCCGGAAGATAACATAGTTTTGATCGAAAAATGTTACATTTCTTGAGAAAGACTATATGATGGAGTTCAATCTCAAAGTAAAGTGTTACTTAATGAGTTACTTATGTTCGAACCAAACACAACCCATAAACTGTTGACAAGAAACATAACACCTTCAATATATGAGCGTCAGATGCAGGTTTATCAGAATGATTTACCACCTAGACATAGTGGGAGGATTGTACGACCACCTGATCACTATCTAGGAATGGAGAGGCATAAGTTGTTGCATCCAGTGATGGTATAGATGATCTATTTGTTGGATAATATGACCCATAGCGTCACTATTTGCACAGATCATTGTGTTGTTGTAGCAAATTAACTATGTAATAGGAAATTGCACTCTCATCATTTGTGATTAGATCACCATAGATATATAAATGAAGAGAGGTCCCTATGATTAGTTCCTGGATTGAGATGATATGAGATAGTATCAGTCCACGAAGGATTAATCATTAAATATCCCTAGCCGTAGTATTATCGAGACTGGACATCGATAATGCGGAATAGGCTAGTATTGCACTTGTGCGCGTTGTGAGGGCACACGGCATAGTTCTCATATATATAAGTAATGGATACTTGTGCAAGTGCGATAGGAGGTCGTGTTTCACCGATGGTACGGGAAACAGCTTCGCTCTGGATAGACCCTTCGGAATCCCATTGGTATTATGACTAGGTGTCTATGGGAGGCCGAAATCAAGGTAGGTGTGTATAGTCTTAACCTGAGACTTACATCGCTAATACTTACGACAATCGGTAAACTTTGGTTTTGGTGGTGGGGGATCTTAACTGGTTCTGTGTTCACCTCTTCTGGGTTTATCAGAGAATCGTAGAGTATGGGTGTGATGTCAAGACGGAAGTATCACTCAGTCATATTGGAGATGATGTCACGCAGGATACGGTATTAGTGCTCTAAAGTGATGCGCATCCAATCGTGATATTATGACCAGGTCATGAATATCCGATTATAGAGACTAGTTACCAGACATCCGATATGTGTTCGGACGGGGCAGACACTTATCCAGCCCCAGCCCTAGCACGTGATTATCCGATACTGGGCCGATATGCACAATACAATTGTATACTACGCTTGATACAGATCTTAATATTCTTTAATGGATATGTCCGGAGAATTAAGTAGACTTGGTGCTTTGCTAGGAGTCGACCTTGTCTCGTAAATCGGTAGAACGTAGTACTTGGTACGTACGTGATTCGGATACTCCGACGACCGTATTTACTGCCAGATTATCCGGGGATCTCATGGGTCGCTTCCCGATAATCCACCGATGACGCACAACTCGCACTCTTGAATAATCTGGGATTATAAAGAAGAGAGAGAGAAAAATTAATCTAGGATTAATAACGGAGATATTTTATCCGGGATAAAATATCGTCTAGAGAGAGATAACGATTAATTTGGAATTAATCGGTAAATTAATATATTCGATATATTAAACGAAATTAGATTTCGACGCGGAATTAAAATTAGATTTTAATTCGGGCAAACGAGTTAATTTAGAATTAATTCGTTAGCGACGTAAATAATAATTTCGCTAGGCGCAATTATTTATTTAAATTCGATTTAATAACGTCGCGACGTAAGCTCAGTATTTCGGAAATATCGAACCCGAACGCGTGAGTGCACGTGGGCCCACTTTCATTTGGAAACGTGTGGGGCCCACATGACACATGTCATTCTAATGCTTTGCATGTAGATTGTGTACATTGCACTCAATGTCATTGCATGGAGTTTGAGTGTTTGACACTCTAAGCCATTGCATGTTTGTGTCATAATTTTATTATTAATTTAATAAATATTATGGCATAAATATAAATTGATTTTTGGTAAATCATTTTTAACTTACACAAACTTCTCTCTCTCTCAATTTTCTCTCTTCTCTCACGCCCAAAGCTTGAAATGGGGACTGGTTTTGAACCAGAAAAACGTGACACAAAAGGGAAGCAAGGGTTGGGTTTTCATGGTGTGGAAAGCCACAAGTGCTAGCACACTACGAGTCTTGCGAAGGTGGTAGGGAGGTTCACCCATGAGGCGGGACTCATCCGACGGAGTTTGGAGCTTCGTTTTGAGACCCGAAACTGCCAAGACAGTGAGCATGGACTGGTTGCAGTGGCGTGGAGCAGCAGGGCAGTACGTTTTTGGCCTTGATTCGTCTTCAAATCGACATAACCGATCAATGTGAGTATTCCGCTACCTCCGTTGTGTGTTCACGCATTATTTCATGTCTTGATTTGATCTTGGGACCTTAGAATAAACCAACAATGGCATCATGAGCTAATGTTGCAAGCATGAAATTTGTAGGGTTTAAAATTTGGGTAAATGTGATTTGAGCATGATTTGAATAAATGCTTGTTTGAGTATGCTTATAACATGTTTAAATTCATTTTGGTTGGACTAATTTGATGAAAAATGATTTGGAATTATTTTCCCCAAAATTAATGCCTTGGCCGAATGGCCGAATGGTTTGTGATTTTGGATTCTTGGAATTTTGTGATTTTGATTCGTTTGATGAGTTAGAATCATTTAGGTTGATGTTAATTTGAATCGAATTGGATTGGATTTCGAATTGGACAAAAACCCCAAATTCCTTACCTTGGCCGAATGTGTCATTGCCCTAATGTCTTGGAAATTTTGGTTTTGTGACATTGGATGTGTATGAAATCAAATCGGATGTTGATTTGATGTCGATTGTAGGTTCGATTGGATCGAAACCGAATCGGACACAAAATCACCTTCCTTGGCCGAGAGCATAGAAGCATGTAATATGGGTTTGATTTTTCATTATGTGTGTTTGACATGTAATAATGAATTAAGTATGATTAATTGGACTAATTTAGTGTTTTGGAAATGTTGATTTAGTTGATTAATCATATAATGCACTTTTGGTAATTAAATTGTGAAAATTGGATTTTTGGATTTAATCAATTGGGCCTAATTTTGGAAATTAGAATTTAAAGTTGTAATTGGGCCTATTGGGCTTGATTTATCAAGTTTGGTTTAGGCCAAGTGGATTGGATCCAATTGGGCCTAAAACCTTAACCATAAAGCCCAATTGCGACTAATGAACCTTTAATGTTCAATTAGGCCTAATGGGCCAAGATTGATTTATGGGCTTATGGGGTAAATCCCGGATTGGACTTTGGTTATCGGTTTGACCCGAGTTGACCAAAAGTTCACGCCTTAAGAAATCAATCAAAAGCCCATTGGACTTTAATTGAATTGACGTTGGACGTTAATCGGTCTTTGAGACGCGTTACGATTAGATTTGGAATTTAAATCGTAAAAGGTTTATTAAATAAAAGTGTAATATTTAATTTGGAATTGAATAATGTATTAGTATTAAATACATGTTAAATTAGATTTAATGATGTAGTTTAATTTAATTCATGAATTCGTACTTTAAGTACTTATTCGCAAAAACGAGTTTGACTCGAACAAAATCAAATCGTTGTTTGAACATTGGATGATCACTTAATTATCAGATTAATTAATTTGATTAGATTGATTGATAGCATGCTTATGTGTGTGAATACGTGGTTGTGTTGAATGAATAATGTATATCGGATGGATATTAGTCGGGTGGGCAATTTTAGAAATTGTTGTAATAAATTCGATTTATTAAATTGGACCTGCGTGTCCAGCCTTATCACCTTCTTTCTCTTTGTATTCTCTTCTCACCTATTCCCCTCTATGTATATGAGGTTTCTTTAGAAAGTGTAGTGTAACGGGTAGAAGTAGTACAAGTGCTAGCTTGAGTGAGAAAGGGAGAGATTTGATCTAGGATCAATGTGTTAAGTATCCATCCGCATATCATTATTATTTTATTTCATACTCGCTTTATTATGTATTTAGAATGCATGTTTAAGGGTGTATGATGATGAGACCTTAACAAAGATAATTAGATTGGTAGCCAATTTGCACGCGAAAATCCCTCAATCTATATTAAGCAAATATCCTTCCATTGAATGATTCTTGTTCAAGATCCGAAGTTGGCATTGGTTTGTTTTTGACCAAAGTCAAGACCTTTGTCAATCAAGGATGTACTTGAATCATGAGAGTTTTGTTGCATATCGGTGTCTTGTCCAAATCGTGATTTTTATTGGCCAAAGTCAGATCACTTTTTGTCCAATGACATTGATTACGAAACTTTCCTCGTCAATGGGTCATGCTTAACTGGAATCATTAGGTTTGTTTTTGGCCAAAGCCATGGCCTAGATGATTCGGAGGATATGGTTAGGAAAATGTATTGGATACATTGACATTATACATATGTTTCGGACTTGGATGTCCACCTAACCGGATCTAGGAATTGGATGAGATCCAATTGATCTGTGAAATCTACCTAGTTAAATAGCATACAGCTTTTTATTGGCCAAAGTCAAGGGTTGTGTGTTATTTAATAGGATCCTAGCCCACTAGGAAACACGGTTTCCCGAGTACTCCACAGAGGGTTAGAGGCTCGACGAAAAATAGTAGGAGGCAAGTATTGAATTTGCAACATTCGTTCGAATACTCGCTAAACACGCTCATTTTCATTTTACTCGTCGTATTAATCAAAAGTATTAGTTGGACTATATTTTATGTTGTTTTAAATTATATATATAGTTGGACTATATACAAACTCATTCAATATATAGTTGATTTTATAATTGGATTATAGTAATCAATATAATTGAATTAAATGATAGTTGATTTTATAATGGGATTATAGTAATCATATTAAAATTATAGTTGATTTTATAATTGGATTATAGTAATCAATATAATTGAATTAAATGATAGTTGATTTTATAATGGGATTATAGTAATCAATATTAAAATTATAGTTGATTAAATAATTGGATTATTGTAATCATTATAATAAATAGTACCTTAATAATTTGATTAAATAGTTGGACTATTAAAATCAAGTAAAGAATTGAAAAGGTTGAATATTTAAAATATATAATCCTTGGATTAAATGTTTTAAATGATTTAATTTTCAATTGGGAATTAATAATAGGTTAATTTATTTGATAAAATAACTTATTATTACTAAGCCCATAATTAAGCAAATAGTAGAGCATAAAGTCTTTGGAAGATTTATGTGATGATGACTTTAGTGCTTAATTAATGTACTTACAATAAATCTATCTTTAGATTTAAAAGTATTAAAATTGCAATTAATAATTCTTGGAGAATTAATTGACTATTCTAGTGGAGAAAAGTCAAAGTTTGCAATTAGGGCATGTAGCACAAGGTGCACATCGTTTCGATATTCCGAAACCCAAGGCTTGGCCAAAGGTTTGTGAAATATTGAAAAGGATAATTGACATATCTCAAAGTGACTACCATTTATCTATGGAAGACACGAAGTAATTAAAGAAAGGGCGAGACTCTAACTTTAAAAATATTTGTCAAAGTTATGTTCACAACTAGTATTAAAATTAGATTTTAAATACTTAGTGTGGTACATAATACATATATGTATTGACGTTCAGAATCCGCTGTGAGCTGGATACTGGCTTCAAGCCGAGATTTCTCTGCGAATTGGAAACGGGACGAAAGTCGCTGTTTCGACCGTAGATACCTAAGTTTAGGAACTACCCTTTGGGTATGTACTTAAATTAGGAAATGTTATAATGTAACTAGTTTGACTAGAGACATTATCTCTATATCAGTGTTTAATCCGATGCGGATAAAACCTTCATACTCTAAAACACTAAAGTGTTTCATTATATGAAGATGATACTGAGATAAATACATTAGATGTAAATAACATAATTTATATTTTGAATATAAATAAAACATATAAAATGACAAATAAATAGCTCAAATTGATTTGATCAATAGAGACTTATTTGTGGCATTGTTGTCTGGGACACAATTAAACAAGACTCGTATATCCACACTTTTGAAGAGTGGGTACTAGGACTGATTTGACTATTCAAATAAGGTCTACGAATCTAGTTTATTAAACAAGACTCGTATATCCACACTTTTGAAGAGTGGATACTAGGACTGATTTGACTATTCAAATAAGGTCTACGAATCTAGTTTATTAGGTTAAATACCTAAAATACTATTTACTTGGTAATAGTAAAAGGGCCACCGATCTGTTAGCCCTATTCATGGTGAAGTAAGTGGGCCCATATCTAGCTAGGGTAGATGTGAACATGAATATTTCGTGACCTTAACGGATGTGACATCACGTTGTGGTTATGTGTTTCTTTTGAAGAACACAGATCGGAAACTTTAGAGTTTCGACACGAAGTAGACAAACAGATCGGCTATAGTGTTATTCCGCCACGGTAAGACCGAAATGGAAAATACTTAAGCAGTAAGTTTCATATATAAATGAAAGAGTACGGTATTCTTTCATATGATGACTCCTCCCGAGACACGTTAGTTAGACGGTGTGTCCGAACCAAAAACCGAATTTTTGTTGGACATGATAAGGTTTATCACGAGTCGCTCTGAGCTATAATTTCCTTCAACAGGATATGTATTAACAGTGCAAAACTTATTTAGAATAAGGTTCCATATAAATCTGTTTGACAGATATCATATAGGATATGAACAGGGAAGAAATGAGGTTTCTCATTCCTGATAATTTGGGTATGCCAGGCATGACGTTTGGATGATACCAAACTAAAGGACCCAAATTGGATTAGTGCCAATATAGGTTATCCTAAGGGAAACCATAAGTATAGTACTTATAAATCCCACATGAGAACAATGTGATTGTTGCTCACCATGCGGTTTTCCTGAGAGGAATACCGATATGCAGTGGTCAGTGGGAGGATAGTGATGCTCGATGAAAATCGGAGTAATACTATTCAAAGCACGAAGTCCTTAATGGAACACAAATATTTCATCAATGATGAATCTATACCATTAATCTTCAAATACACAAGAAACCGCGTAGATCAGAGAGAGTCAGAAAACAACCTGGGGTATGGGTTTCTGATCTCACCTCATAAAGATTTTAATCTTTTAAGGTACACCAACTGATTACGTATGAGGAAGTGATACGAGGTATCGACTCCCTAATATGGCAAAGTGCCATGAAACCGAAATGGATTCCATGTATAACAACTATTTTGGATACTAGTTGTTGTACCACAAGGCATTTTGCCTATGGTACATTAAACGTCTTCAAGGAAGACATACATGGAAGGCAACATACCAACGTACAAAGCAGGGCTTTTGACGGAAAGGTATCGTTATCAACATTATGTTAATAACGGTTCAACCTTTTACCTGTTGCCATGGTAAGTCCATTTTGAAGATGCTTGTTGATAACTGTAAATTTCATTTATGGAATATGTCAGTTACATATCAAAATCGCTTTCTTGAAAAGGAAACCTTTTGGAGGATGCTTTCAACATCCTGACGATTTTGTATAACCGACAAACAAGGTTTGCGGGTTATTCGATCCATGTTTGGATTGATGCAAGCATAAGGTTCTTGGAACTGTTATTTTTGAAATAATCATAATGGTTTATGATTTGATTCAAAACTAAATAATTCTTGTGTATATAAGGAGGTTAGTGGGAGAGCGCACTGACAGTGAAATTCCCATAAAGCAATTGGTGAAAGCTTGGCTTTCAATAGAAATTCTCCGTAGAATTCGGGGGAGTAACAACCTTTATTCAAGGAATAAAGATCTACTGGGATAGATTTGGAGTTTGTTAACACTCTCTGGGAAATTGTACATTTAAAATGTACTTGTATTGGTGTCTCATACGCTTTGAGCATATGGAGTCACAATCGGGTCAATCCAAGTGATAGTCACTGGATTGAAGATTAAGAACATCTGTTAGTATCTGAGAGAACTAAAGATGTTGTCTTAATCTATGGAGATGGAGAACTTGATGTGACTGGGATCACTACTGCAAGTTTCCAAACAATTAAAATACTACGGTACTATAAAGATTGAATAACAGGGACAGTGAGCTGGAAATCTTCCTAGCAAGATAACTGTTGCCGAATAAACAACAAATGCGGATTATTGCTGCAGCTGAGGCAGCAATAGAAGACCATCTGGGTCGAAAATAAATCTAATAAGATTAGATAAAGTTCTGTTAGCAGCTGAGCTAGGCGTCAGCATAGGCTAAGGAATTAAAGGTCTCATCGACGATCCAGATATATACTTCTATATCATCTGATTCGTTCGGATCATACATCGTGGCGATGTGATGATCGTGTAAATCGCGTCAGACGATAATTAAGCAAATCCGCTGACGAAAACCTTTTTCTCAGCAATTTGAGCGAACCTTACATAGTTCGAGTGTAGGACACTTGAGTGACTCGCTACGTGCCAAGTGGGAGATTGTTGGATAATATGACCCATAGCGTCACTATTTGCACAGATCATTGTGTTGTTGTAGCAAATTAACTATGTAATAAGGAAATTGCACTCTCATCATTTGTGATTAGATCACCATAGATATATAAATGAAGAGAGGTCCCTATGATTAGTTCCTGGATTGAGATGATATGAGACAGTATCAGTCCACGAAGGATTAATCATTAAATATCTCTAGCCGTAGTATTATCGAGACTGGACATCGATAATGCGGAATAGGCTAGTATTGCACTTGTGCGCGTTGTGAGGGCACAATGGCATAGTTCTCATATATATAAGTATTGGATACTTGTGCAAGTGCGATAGGAGGTCGTGTTTCACCGATGGTACGGGAAACAGCTTCGCTCTGGATAGACCCTTCGGAATCCCATTGGTATTATGACTAGGTGTCTATGGGAGGCCGAAATCAAGGTAGGTGTGTATAGTCTTAACCTGAGACTTACATCGCTAATACTTACGACAATCGGTAAACTTTGGTTTTGGTGGTGGGGGATCTTAATTGGTTCTGTGTTCACCTCTTCTGGGTTTATCAGAGAATCGTAGAGTATTGGGTGTGATGTCAAGACGGAAGTATCACTTCAGTCATATTGGAGATGATGTCACGCAGGATACGGTATTAGTGCTCTTAAAGTGATGCGCATCCAATCGTGATATTATGACCAGGTCATGAATATCCGATTATAGAGACTAGTTACCAGACATCCGATATGTGTTTCGGACGGGGCAGACACTTATCCAGCCCCAGCCCTAGCACGTGATTATCCGATACTGGGCCGATATGCACAATACAATTGTATACTACGCTTGATACAGATCTAATATTCTTTAATGGATATGTCCGGAGAATTAGGTAGACTTGGTGCTTTGCTATGAGTCGACCTTGTCTCGTAAATCGGTAGAACGTAGTACTTGGTACGTACGTGATTCGGATACTCCGACGACAGTATTTACTGCCAGATTATCCGGGGATCTCATGGGTCGCTTCCCGATAATCCACCGATGACGCACAACTCGCACTCTTGAATAATCTGGGATTATACAGAGAGAGAGAAAAATTAATCTAGGATTAATAACGGAGATATTTTATCCGGGATAAAATATCGTCTAGAGAGAGATAACGATTAATTTGGAATTAATCGGTAAATTAATATATTCGATATATTAAACGAAATTAGATTTCGACGCGGAATTAAAATTAGATTTTAATTCGGGCAAACGAGTTAATTTAGAATTAATTCGTTAGCGACGTAAATAATAATTTCGCTAGGCGTAATTATTTATTTAAATTCGATTTAATTAACGTCGCGACGTAAGCTCGGTATTTCGGAAATATCGAACCCGAACGCGTGAGTGCACATGGGCCCACTTTCATTTGGAAACATGTGGGGCCCACATGACACATGTCATTCTAATGCTTTGCATGTAGATTGTGTACATTGCACTCAATGTCATTGCATGGAGTTTGAGTGTTTGACACTCTAAGCCATTGCATGTTTTGTGTCATAATTTTATTATTAATTTAATAAATATTATGGCATAAATATAAATTGATTTTTGGTAAATCATTTTTAACTTAACACAAAACTTCTTCTCTCTCAATTTCTCTCTTCTCTCACGCCCAAAGCTTGAAATGGGGACTGGTTTTGAACCAGAAAAACGTGACACAAAAGGGAAGCAAGGGTTGGGTTTTCATGGTGAAAGCCGCAAGTGCTAGCACACTACGAGTCTTGCGAAGGTGGTAGGGAGGTTCACCCATGAGGCGGGACTCATCCGACGGAGTTTGGAGCTTCGTTTTGAGACCCGAAACTGCCAAGACAGTGAGCATGGACTGGTTGCAGTGGCGTGAGCAGGGCAGTACGTTTTTGGCCTTGATTCGTCTTCAAATCGACATAACCGATCAATGTGAGTATTCCGCTACCTCCGTTGGTGTGTTCACGCATTATTTCATGTCTTGATTTGTTCTTGGGACCTTAGAATAAACCAACACTATTGACCTATCATAGTGCAATAGATGATTCTGATAAAGAGGTATGACTGAAAGCCATAAACCTCGAGATGGAGTCTATATACTCTAACTCAGTCTGGGAACTTATAAACCAACCTGATGGAGTAAAACACGTAGGTTGTAAATACATCTACAAGAGAAAAAGATAAGTATATGGAAAGGTACGGACCGTCAAGGCTATGCTAGTGGCCAAGGGTTATACCCAGAAAGAATGAGTCAACTATGAAGAGACTTTCTCACCAGTAGTCATGCTAAAATCCATATGTATTTTTCTATCCATTGTCGCATATTATGACTTTGAGATTTGGAAAATGGACGTCAAGACTGCATTCTTGAATTGCAATATTGATGAGAGTATCTATATAGTACAACCAGAGGAGTTCATAACCCAAGGTCAATAGCAAAAAATTTACAAGCTGCAAAGGTCTATTTATAGACTTAAACAAACATCTCGATCTTGGAACATAAGATTTGATACTATGATTAAGTCTTATAATTTTGAGCAGAACGTCGATGAGCCTTGTGTTTACAAGCGCATCATTGATGGTAAGGTGATTTTTCTCATTTTGTACATCGATGATATTTTAATCATTGGGAATGATGTAAAAATATTATCAGACGTGAAAATCTAGCTAGCTAATCAATTCCAAATGAAAGAATTAGGAGATGCCAGTTATGTACTTATGATCCAGATTATTTGGGATCACAAGAGATGACTGTTAGCAATGTCTCAAGCATTCTATATCGATAAGATCCTTATGCTATTTGGGATGCAGAATTCGAAGAAAGGTAATTTGCATTTCTGACATGGAATTCATTTGTCAAAGGAACTGTCTCCTAAGACACCTCAAGCAGTTGAGGAAATAAGACATATCTCATATACCTCAACGGTTAATAGTTTTATATTATGTTATGCATGAGACCGAACATATGCTTTGCAGTGGGAGTAGTCAGTAAGTTTCAGTTCAACCAAAGATTGGATCATTGGGTGGTTGTAAAATATATTCTCAAGTATCTTAAGAGAACGAGAAATTATATGTGTGTATATTCTAGTGAGGATATGATGCTCGGGGGATATACTGACTCTGATTTTCAGACGGATGTCGATTCTAGGAAATCAACTTATGGATCAGTGTTCACCCTAGGTGGTGGGTCCATTATATGGAGGAACATAAAACAATCTTGTATTGTTGACTCCACATAGAGGCTGAATATGTAGCAGCTTACGAATCAGCTAAGGAAGCAATCTGGCTCCAGATATGGATAAGCCACTCACACTTTATTGCGATAATAGTGGTGAAGTGCCGAGATAAGACGTTTATGTCACGCAGATAGCATCCGTAGAGAACCTGGCTGATCCATTTACAAAAACCTTATCGGCTATAGTTTGAAGGCCACCTAAAGGGTTTAGGATTACATGACATGTCCCATTTGCTCTAGTCCAATGAGAGATTGTTAGGATATATGCCCTAGAGCTTCATGTATTGTAAACGGAATTGTTTATTGAAATAAAAGATACATTATTCATTTATCAAAATTATTTGATTTAAATTACATATTATAAATTGTCTTATTTACCCCTGATTACTCATGTGCTTTCAGAACTTAGTTTATGGATGTCATACACAAGAGGATTTAAGTCTGAAGTTAGTAATCTAAAACAGTCCACAGAGAGCAAGTAAAGTGGGTACTTTGTTTGTGGTTTATCTATAGTTGTGGTTCATTCTATACTTGTATAACAACTTTGATCTGGGATTGTTCATGTGGTGACATGAGAATGGAGGCACCTTGTATGATATGATCATATAGGACTGGATCCATATTGAAATGAATATCTTATAATATCTTTTAACTGAAGAAATTATTTTCAATCTATTAGATGGCCATATATGGGTTGATCTTAATTGTGAGTGTACCATGAACTTCTGCATGGCAGGCTAGTCCTTTGATTTACTAAGGTGATATTGGTGAAGCAATCCCAGCCAATAACTGCGTATTTTGGGGACATGGTTTGGTGTCTAACTGGGAACGTTTTACATAGACATGGAGTTCATTCCTTCTTACGAGAAATAGAAGATTATCTTTCTTTAGGGTTTATTCGGTAATTGAACGATTAGAGCGCTCAAGTCTTTCTATTGCGAATAGAAAGATTTATATTCATAATAGTTATGAATAAATTATTCATTAGAGAATCAATGGTACTTAAGATATAAAATAATTAGAAGGGTATAACGGAATTATGACCCGGCTCTAATTATGAGATACTCGTGAAGGGCTAATCCGTATGTAATGACTATATTGATGGACATCAAAGTTGTTCTACTTGTTTTTTTCCATCTACGGCAACGAGGGTTCAGCTTCGAGTTTTTAGTGGAATAACACAAAGTTAATAATTTAGAATATTTAATTAAAGAGTTTAATTAATATTTTGGGATTATTAGACTTCGGAATTGTAGGTCCATTTGGTCCTCGTGCTAGCTCGATAAACTGTAGCAAACCTAATATAATTGGATTGTCTAATTATATGTTCACATATATATTTATATATTATTAATCTAATTAATAATCTAATTTGTCACAAATGAAAACTATATTAAATTAGTTTAATATAATATTTTCTGGAATTATTTGATATGAGATAATCAAATTCTAATTATGAGATAATTATTTAATTAATGATAATGTTAAATTATGAGATAATTATGATGTCATTATTATGGTAATGATATAAGCATTATCTAGACAAACCATTATGGCTTGCTATAATGTCCAAGCATTTTGTCTAAAATTTGGTATGACATAATTACTTAATCTCGATCCACTCCACATGCCTTTGGTTGGAAGTTTACTTCATTGTGTTTGTCATTACAATTGAATGGCATAAGAGGATTATGGTGGTTGGTTTTAAAAGAATAAAAAATAAAACAGTATTATTTCAAGGGTTGGGTAATAGAGTGAGTGGATTTTGTAGAGATTTTCTCAAGTGTTGAGTGAAACTTCTTATAATTTTTCTTAAGTGTTGATAAAATAGTAGAGAGAAAAGAGAGTGAAGAAGAACATCATCTTCTTCATTCATTCTTTGAAATCCAAAAACATATTTTTGATATTACCTCTGAGGTCACTGCCTCTCCTACATCCATTGGTAACATAGAAACACTCCTTAGACAGATACTCTCTATACCTCCCAGTACTTCTACTGCCTTATTGTTGGACAGTTATGACCCATAGCGTCACTGTTTGTAAAAGACATTGTGTTTTTTGTATAAAATTAACTATGTAGTAATGAAATTGCCTTTTACCGTTTTGTAATTTATTTACTTTGATATATAAATGGTAACAGTCCATATGATTAGTTCCAGATTGAGATGATATGAGACAGTATCAATCCATAAAGGTTTAATCATTAAATATCCCTAGTCGTAGAATTATCGAGATTGGACATCGATAATGCGGAATAGACTAGTATTGTACTTGTGCGCGTTATGAGGGCATAACGGCATAGTTCTCATATATTTAAGTATAGGATACTTATGCAAGTGTGATAGTTGTGTTTTACCGATGGTACAGAAAACAGCTTCGCTCTGGATAGACCCCGCGGAATTCCATTGGTAGTATGTATATGTGTCTATGGGAGTCCGCTTCAGGGTAGGTGTATTTGGTCTTAACCTAAGACTTGCATCGCTAGTACTTGCGACAATCGGTAAAATTTGGTTTTGGTCGTCCAGTGCTTTAACAGGTTCTGTGTACGCCTCTTCTGGGTTTATTGATAATCGTAGTGTATTGGATGTTATGTCAAGACGGAAGTATCACTTCAGACATATGGAGATGATGATCACGCAGGGATTCAGAACTGGTTCTCTATTGTGTTGCAACCATCGGGATAATATGACAAGGTCATGATTATCCGATTCAAAGACACTAGTTGCTTGAAATCTGATATGTGCTTCGTACGGGGCAGACACTATTCCAGCCCCAGGCCTTGCACGTGACATCCGATACTGGATCGCAATACGTAATACTACAGTATACTATGCCTGATAAAGATCGTATATTCCATTAAGAATATTTCTGGAGAATTGGGAAGGCATGGCGCTTTACTAGAAGCCAATATTGTCTCGTAAATTGGTAAAAACGTAGTACGAGGTACGTCTGTGTTCGGATAGTCCGACGACCGGATTTACTGCCAACATATCCAGGGATCTCTTGGGTCGCTTCCCAAAGATTCACCGATGACGTATGATTCGAGCTAAATTAATCTGGGATTAATTGTGGAGAGACTTTATCTTGGATAAAGTACTATTTGAAGAGATAGAAAGATTAATTTGTAATTAATCATTAAAATAATATATTCGATATATTATTCGGAATTAGATTTCGACGGGGAATTAAAATTAGAATTTAATTCGGGCAAACGAGTTAATTTAGAATTAATTCGTAAGCGATGTGAATAGTAATTTTGCTGGGCTTAATTATTTAATTAAATTCAGTTTAATTACGTCGCGACGGAAGTTCGTTAATTCGGAATTAACGAACCCGAGCCCGGGAGTGTTTGCGGGCCCACTCGCATTCGGAATCGAGTGGGGCCCACATGTCACATCAACCATCACATCACTAGTCAACTTATTCACTTTAGCTTGATGGGTTTAGGTGAGTTGGTTAAAGTGTGTAAAACACTCCAAGTCAAAGTAAGGTGAAAGACATATACCAACCAATATTTGGTATATCTTTTATTATTGTTTTTGAAACAATTATTATTGATTTAGGAAATCAAATACACAACTTCACTTTTCTCTCTCTTGGCCGAAACCAGTGACTGTTTTTCTCTCCCATTTCTTTCATTTTCTTGGCCGAAATTGAAAGAAAAAATTGATAAACTTTTGTTGCAAAATTTATCATAAGAGCTAGCACTCTTCTAGGATCATCAAGATGTGATAGGGAAACCTATTCAAGAGCTTGGAAATTCAAAATAAAGCTTAGAGCATTGTTCTTTCTCTTGGCTGAATTCTTGGAGCATCTTGGAGCAAATTTTTGTTGATCAACGCATCCTTAAACCGATCGATGTAAGTGTGTTTCCGCCACTCTTATTCGTTATTCATTCGCATTTCTTTGTTTATTATGATCTTGGGACTAATCATAGAAACCAACAATGGTATTATTGAGCCTAAAATGAGCATGAAATGTATTAGGGTAAAATTTGGGGAAAATCAATGTGAGCAAGATTTGATTAAATTGAATGGTTGAGTATGTTTGTATATTGATATATTGAGGTTGGATAAGATCAATTTCAACAAATATTGATTGGATCAAATTTTACCCAACCATTAGGCTTGGCCGAATGTATTGGTTACCCTAGGCTCTTGGAATTTTTTGTTTTGATGATCATTGGATGAGTTGAAACGAATGGAAATGTCGATCTGTAATTCGATTGGATTGAAAAATGAAATCGGACCAATTTCCTTACCTTGGCCGAGAGCTATATGGCATGTAATGGACTTGATTTTTTATTCAAAAATGTTGGACATTAATTGAACAATTAGATACATAATTAATTGGTTAATTTTTATTTTGGAAATATTGATTTAGTTAATTATTGATGTATTACACTTTAATTATTAAGTTATAAAATTTGGAATTTTAAAATTTGGTTAATGGGCTTAATTTTGAATTGGGCTTGAAATTATTATATTTGGGCATAATGGGCTTGGTTGGGCCAAGTTGGTTTAGGCCAATTGGATTGGATCCAAATTGGGCCTAAATCATTCCATTAAGTCCAAATGTAATAAATGAGCTTTAAAAGTTTAATGGGCCTTATGGGCTTGATATTGTTTTCATGGCAAATGAAGGTGATTCCTTACTTGGGCTTGGTAATTGGGTTTGACCCGTATTGACCAAAGCCCATGCCTTATGAAATCAATTGAAATCCCATCGGACTTTAATAAAACTAACATTGGATGTTAGTTGGGCTTTGAGACCCGATAAGATTAGATTTGGAATCTAAGTCGTTAAAGCGCATTAAAAAGTGTAAATATTTAATTTGGAATTAAATAGTTGAATTAGTATTGAATACGGATTAAATTAGATTTAACGAGTAGTTCGATATAATTCAAGAATTCGTACTTTGAGTATTTATTCTCAAACGAGTTGGACTCGCGCAAAATCAAATCGTTGTTTGAACATTGGATGATCAGATAATTCAAAGACTAATTAATTGGATTAGATTGGTTGAATTGCATGCTTGAATGAATACATGGATGTGATGTATGAATAGCGTATATCGGATGGATATTAGAAGGGAAAGGGCAATTTTAGAAATTGTTGTAAATTCGGAATTTATAAATTGGACCTGCGTGTCCAGCCTTCTCTCTCATTATTTCTTTGTATTCTCTTCTCACCTAATTCCCCTCAATGTTAATGAGGTTTCTCTTATTGTATTATGTAATTGGGTAGAAGTAGAATAGTGCTAGCCAGAGAGAGGAAATGAAGCGATTTGTTCTAGGAACAATATGTTTAAATATACATCCGCATATCGTTATTAGTTTACTTTCAGCACCTTATTATGCTTTTAGAAATGCATGCTTAAGGGTGTATGATGAGACCTTAATAAAGATAATAAATCGGTTGCCAATTTACGCGACCCTCAAAACATATTAAGCGTTATTTCCTTACGTTGAGTGATTCTTACTCAAGATCCAAAGTTGGCATTGGTTTGTTGGCCAAAGTCAAGACCTTTGTCAATTGCGGATGTGTTTGAATCATGAGAGTTTTGTTCCATATCGGTGTCTTGTCCAAGTCGTGATTTGTTGGCCAAAGTCAAGATCACTTCTTGTCCATCGACATTGATTACGAAGCTTTCCATGTTAATGGGTCCCGCTTAACTGGAATCATTAAGCTTGTTGTGCCAATGCCAAGGCTTAGTTGATTCAGAGGAAAAAGGTTCGGAAAATATATTGGATATATTGGCATATATACTGTATATATGTTTCGGACTTGGATGTCCACCTACCGGATCTAGGAATTGGATTAGATCCAATTGATCTTTGAGATCTACCTAGTTAAATATCATACAACTTGTTAGCCAAAGTCAAGGTTGTGTGTTATTTAACGGGATCCTAGCCCACTAGGAAACTGGGTTTCCCGAGTACTCGACAGAGGGTTAGAGGCTCGCCGAAAAATAGTGGGAGGCTAGTATTGAATTTACAATTTCATTCAGATACTTAGCTTTACACGCTTTCATATTATTTCGTCAAAATTATTTTATTAGTTGGACTAATATAATGTTATTTTTCTTGTAACAGTTAGACTGTACCCATATATCGTTGATTAGATAGTTAGACTATCGTAATCAAGATGACGGGAAATGGAAATGTCCGAGACATTATCATGGGCGAAAATGTCTTCAAGGGCACGAACTTTGCCGATTGGGAAATGAATTTGAGGATAGTCCTTGGAGCCGAGAGGCTACTATACAGAGACATCTTGGGCCTAAGCCCAAACCTGATGAGCTACTTGAGCTGGAGCTTTGGAAGACTCACAGCGATGATTGTGAAACTGCTCAGTCAATTATGCTTGCTGCTATGACTCAGCATTTCCGTCGATAAAATAGAGACTTGGATCCCTATAACATGTTGGCGAGGTTGCACGATCTTCACCGATCTAACCGAAGGTCGCAGAGATATGAGTTAGTGAATAAGCTCTTCCGTTCACGTATGTCAGAAGGCATGTATGTTGAGTCTCATGTGGCACAGATGATTGCTGACATAGATGAGCTGGCTAAGATGAGGATAGTCTTAGAGGCTGAGATTACCATAGATATGATCTTGCAATCTCTCCCCCCGACATTTGGAAACAGTTCATCATAAGCTATAACCTGATGAACACTGATGATACTCTTAGAGAGTTTTGTAAATTCTCAATAAGCTGAAAAGGAGATGCTTAAGGGCAACAAGTGCGAGGCGCACTTTGCTTCGACATCTCAGACACCGAGGGCTGGGCCCAATGCGACTGGAGGTGTGAAGAAGAAGAAGCATAAAAGAAAGGGCAAGGCCAAATCGTCAAAGCTTCTGGGAAGCCTAAGACAAATCTCAGGATGTTTGCCTCCAGTGCAGCAAGCGAGGTCACTGGAAGCGTGAATGCCGCAAGTACAAGGCGCTCCAGAAGGAGATTAAAGCGGGCAAGGCACCGGCTTCAGGTATGTTTGTTATTGAAATAAACATGATTATTTCTAGTTTTAAAAATTGGATTTTTTATTCTGGTTGTGGTACTCACATATGTACTGATGTGCAGGATCTGCGGATTAGCAGGAGACTGGCCTCAATGGAGATTGATCTACGCGTCAGAAATGGGGTACCAGTCGCCGTTTTGGCCGTTGGCACTTTTGTTTTAGAACTGCCCTTGGGGCATGTACTTGAACTTAATGACTGTTATTATGTACCTAGTTTGACTAGGAATATTATTTCTGTATCTATGTTAACCCAATGTAGGTATACTTTTGTATTCAGGAACACCGGGTGTTTTGTATATAAAAATGGTGTATAAATTTGCACTGCTGTTGCAAATAATGGTCTTTATATTTTGAATATAAATCAATCTCAGACATATAATATAACAAACAAAATGATTAAAATGAGTAATAAAGATGAAACTTATATGTGGCACTGTCGTCTGGGACACATAAACAAGACTCGCATATCCACACTTTCGGAGAGTGGGTACTTGGACGGATTTGATCCAAATTCATATGACGTCTGCGAATCTTGCTTATTAGGCAAAATGCCTAAATCACCTTTTAGCAGTAAATGTGAACGCGCCACTGAACTGTTAGCCCTCGTTCATAGTGACGTATGTGGGCCCATGTCTAGCCAGGCTAGAGGTGGATATGAATACTTCATAACCTTTATGGATGATGCATCACGTTATGGTTATGTGTATCTTATGAGACACAAGTCGGAAACTTTTGAGAAATTTAAGAGTTTCGACACGAAGTTGAAAAACAGACTAGCAATAGTATAAAGACATTACGGTCGGACCGTGGTGGCGAATACTTGAGCAATGAGTTTCTAGATTACTTGAAAGAATATGGTATTCTTTCATAGTGGACTCCTCCTGGAACACCGCAATTAAACGGTGTGTCCGAACGGAGAAACCGAACTTTATTAGACATGGTTAGGTCTATGATGAGTCACACTAAGCTACTTATTTCCTTCTGGGAATATGCATTAAACATTACAATTCTTATTTTGAATAAGGTTCCGTCAAAGTCTGTACAACAGACACCATATAAGATATGGACAGGAAAGAAACCGGGTTTCTCATTCCTGAAGATTTGGGGATGCTGGGCATACGTCAAATGTTTGGAAGGTACCAAACTTGAACCCAAATCGGATAAATGCCTATTCGTAGGATATCCTAGGGAAACCAAAAGATATTACTTCTATCACCCACAGAGAACAAAGTATTTGTTGCTCTACATACGGTTTTCCTTGAGAAGGAATTCATAAATGCAGTGGTTAGTGGGAGGAAAGTAGAACTCGATGAAAATCAGAGTGATACAATTCCAGGCATAGAATCCTCAACGGAACAAGAACAGTCCATCCGGGATGAGACTGTACCACAATCTTCTATTACACAAGGACCGCGTAGGTCGGAGAGAGTCAGGAAACAACCTGAGAGGTATGGGTTTCTGATATCACCTCATGTAGATATTAATCTCATTGAGGATAACGAACCAGCTACGTATGAGGAAGCGATACAAGATATCGATTCTGCTTTATGGCAAGAAGCCATGAAGTCCGAAATGGATTCCATGTACACCAACCAAGTTTGGACACTGGTTGATGCACCAGAAGGTGTAAAGCCTATTGGTTGCAAATGGGTCTTCAAGAAGAAGACCGACATGGATGGCAACGTACAAACGTACAAAGCTAGGCTTGTAGCGAAGGGGTATCGTCAACGACATGGTGTCGATTACGACGAAACTTCCTCACCCGTTGCCATGATTAAATCCATTCGGATAATGCTTGATATTGCTGCATATTTCGATTACGAGATATGGCAGATGGACGTTAAAACTGCTTTCCTTAACGGAAACCTTTTGGAGGATGTTTATATGCAACAACCTGACGGTTTTATCATGTCTAGACTTACAAACAAGGTTTGTAAGTTAAATCAGTCTATTTATGGACTGAAGCAAGCATCACGGTCATGGAACCAATGTTTTGATGAGATCATAAAAGAATATGATTTCATTCAAAATGAAGATGATCCTTGTGTATATAAGAAGGTTAGTGGGAGAGCACTAACTTTTATTGTCCTTTATGTTGACGATGTATTGCTTATAGGCAATGACATTCCCATGCTAACGTCGTGAAGCTTGAAAGCTTGGCTTTCTTTGAAATTCTCCATGAAAGATCTGGGAGAAGCAGCCTTTATTCTGGGAATAAAGATCTACCGGGATAGATCTAGAAAGCTGCTTGGACTCTCCCAGAGCACGTACATTGACAAAGTGTTGAAGAGATTCAACATGGATCAGTCCAAGAGAGGATTGTTGCCAGTATCACATGGCATCTATCAATCTAAGGACATGTGTCCTAAAACTCAAGATGAGAGAGACAACATGAGTCGGATATTGTTCGCCTCGGCAGTCGGATCGATCATGTATGCCATGATATGTACGCGACCTGATGTCTCATATGCTTTGAGCATGTGTAGTCGCTATCAGGCCGATCCAGGTGAAGGTCACTGGATGGCGGTTAATAATATCCTTAAGTATCTTAGACGAACTAAGGATGCTTTCTTAATCTATGGAGATGGAGAACTTGAGGTAACTGGGTATACCGATGCAAGTTTCCAAACCGACAAAGACGACTGCAAGTCACAATCCAGGTACATATTTTGTTTGAATAATGGAGCAGTGAGCTGGAAATCTTCCAAGCAAGAGACTGTTTCCGATTCAACAACAGAAGCGGAGTACATTGCTGTAGCTGAAGCAACAAATGAAGCAGTTTGGATCCGAAAATTCCTAATTGGATTAGGAGTAGTTCCGTTAGCAGCTGAGCCCATTCCATTGTATTATGACAATAACGGAGCTATAGCGCAGGCTAAGAAACCGCGGTCTCATCAATGATCCAAGCATGTTCTTCGACGTTTCCATCTGATTCGTGAGATCATACATTGTGGCGATGTGAAAGTCGAGAAGGTCGCATAAGATGACAATATGGCAGATCCGCTGACGAAAGCTATTCCTCAGCAAAAGTTTGAGTGACATGTACATAGTTCAGGTATTAGATGCTTGAGTGACTGGCTATAGGCCAAGTGGGAGATTATTGGACAGTTATGACCCATAGCGTCACTGTTTGTAAAAGACATTGTGTTTTTTTGTACAAAATTAACTATGTAGTAATGAAATTGTCATTTACCGTTTTGTAATTTATTTACTTTGATATATAAATGGTAAAAGTCCATATGATTATTTCCGGATTGAGATGATATGAGACAGTATCAATCCATAAAGTTTTAATCATTAAATATCCCTAGTCGTAGTATTATCGAGATTGGACATCGATAATACGGAATAGACTAGTATTGCACTTGTGCGCATTGTGAGGGCATAACGGCATAGTTCTTATATATTTAAGTATAGGATACTTATGCAAGTGCGATAGGAGGTTGTGTTTTACCGATAGTACGGAAAACAACTTCGCTCTGGATAGACCCCGCGGAATCCCATTGGTAGTATGTATATGTGTCTATGGGAGTCCGCTTCAGGGTAGGTGTATTTGGTCTTAACCTGAGACTTGCATAGCTAGTACTTGCGACAATCGGTAAACTTTGGTTTTGGTCGTCCAGGGCTTTAACAGGTTCTGTGTACGCCTCTTCTGGGTTTATTGAGAATCGTAGTGTATTGGATGTGATGTCAAGATGGAAGTATCTCTTCAGACATATGGAGATGATGATTACGCAGGGATTCAGCACTAGTTCTCTATTGTGTTGCAACCATCGGGATAATATGACAAGGTCATGATTATCTGATTCAAAGAGACTAGTTGCTTGAAATCCGATATGTGCTTCGTACGGGGCAGACACTATTCCAACCGCATGCCTTGCACGTGACATCTGATACTGGATCGCAATACGTAATACTACGGTATACTACGCCTGATAAAGATCTTATATTCCATTAAGAATATTTCTGGAGAATTGGGAAGGCATGGCGCTTTGCTAGAAGCCAACATTGTCTCGTAAATCGATAAAAACGTAGTACGAGGTACGTCCGTGTTCGGATAGTCCGACGACCGGATTTACTGTGCCAACATATCCAGGGATCTCTTGGGTCGCTTCCCGAAGATTCACCGATGACGTATGATTCGAGCTAAATTAATCTGGGATTAATTGCGGAGAGACTTTATCTTGGATAAAGTACTATTTGAAGAGAGAGAAAGATTATTTGTAATTAATCATTAAAATAATATATTCGATATATTATTCGGAATTAGATTTCGACGCGAATAATTTAGAATTAATTCGTAAGCGATGTGAATAGTAATTTTGCTAGGATTAATTATTTAATTAAATTCGGTTTAATTACGTCGCGACGGAAGTTCGTTAATTCGGAATTTGCGAACCCGAGCCCGGGAGTGTTTGCGGGCCCACTCGCATTCGGAATCGAGTGGGGCCCACATGTCACATCAACCATCACATCACTAGTCAACTTATTCACTTTAGCTTGATGGGTTTAGATGAGTTGGTTAAAGTGTGTAAAACACTCCAAGTCAATGTAAGGTGAAAGACATATACCAACCAATATTTGGTATATATTTTATTATTGTTTTTTAAACAATTATTATTGATTTAGGAAATCAAATACACAACTTCACTTTTTCTCTCTCTTGGCCGAAACTAGTGAACTGTTTTTCTCTCCCATTTTTTTCATTTTCTTGGCCGAAATTCAAGGAACAAATTGATAAACTTTTGTTGCAAAATTTATCATAAGAGCTAGAACTCTTCTAGGATCATCAAGAGGTGATAGGGAAACCTATTCAAGAGCTTGGAAATTCAAAACAAAGCTTGGAGCATTGTTCTTTCTCTTGGCCGAATTCTTGGAGCATCTTGGAGCAAATTTTTGTTGATCAACGCATCCTTAAATCGATCGATGTAAGTGTGTTTATGCCACTCTTCTTCGTTATTCATTCGCATTTCTTTGTTCATTATGATCTTGGGACTAATCATAGAAACCAACACTTATATGCCACATCGGGTAATTCTCCTATGTACTTTGATTCTAGTTGTTACAACCATATGACTTCTCAATCACTCCAAGACCTGATCAACCCTCCAAGATAGCAATTCCAATTGCTGCTGCTACCTCTGAGGTCACTGCCTCTCCTACATCCATTGGTAACTTAGAAACATTCCTTAGACAGATACTTTTTATACCTCATAGTACTTCTAATGCCTTATCTGCCACTTCAGGTAATTCTCCTTGGTACTTTGATTCCGATTGTTGCAACCACATGACTTCTCAATCTCTGTTATTTTCCTCCATCTATCCCACCACAACTGTCTCTTCGATTTTTATTGTAGATGGCTCACAAATGTTTGTAAGCCAGTCTGGAAAAATATCTACCTATGTCCTTACATTACCTAACATATTTCTTATTCCAAAACTTACTTTCAATCATATATATGTTAGTCAACTATGTGAACTTGGATTCGAACTAATATTTTCTTCCACCGGTTATCGTGTGCATGATCCGTAAATGGGACAGGTCGTAGAGTTGGACGTCTATTTGAGCTTATCTCTATGTATCTTCCTCCAATCGCGTCTCCCAGTTATGTCCGGTGTCTATAACATCCTCTCTTCAATTGTGGCATATATGTCTTGGTCACACCTTTTTAAGTAAACTTTGTCCTTTGATTTCTAATGGGTCCTTAGGTTCTATTACTGAACAATATTTTTTACATTGTGTCTCATGTCAACTTGGCAAACAACTAGCTTTATCTTTTAAAAATAATCATTGATGATTAATTCACTCTGATATTTGGGGACCTTCTCCTACACCCACTATGAGAGGGTCCAAATATTTTGTTATGTCGCTCATTTTGATTTAATTCACTCTAATATTTGGGAACCTTCTCCTACACTCACTATGAGAGGGTCCAAATATTTTTTTATATTCATTGATGATTATTCTCGGTTTACTTGAATCTTTCTCATGAAACAACAATCTGGACGACCTCAGATTTTCATTGATTTTGCGTCTATGGTCAAAACATAATTTTCCAAAACCATCAAACTATTATGCACTGATAATGCCAAAGAATATATTGACTCTACACTTCAAAGGTTTTTAAAAGAACAAGGTACCATATCCGAAAGATCTTACCCATCAACCTCTCAATAAAATGGGCGAGCAGAACGCAAACATCGTCATATTTTGGATTATGTTTGATCCATGCTCATATCATCTTCTTGTCCAGAATGTTTTAGGGGTGAATCCACTCTCACCACAGTATATGTTATTAATCGTATTCCTTCTTCAGTCACTAAACATGTCTCCATATGAGTGATTATATGATATTTCTCCCTCATATGATCTTCTTAAAATTTTTTAGAGTGTTTGTTTTGTCATTGCTCCTCCTACTGAGCACCATAAGTTAGAACTGTAGGAAATGCATTTCCTTATGCGCAGTGGAAATGCTTTAGGCACAGGGATCGACCTTGAAAAATTTATTGGCTTCTTCCTTTGTTGAAACTGAATTCCACCAACTCTTGGTGATTGGATTTTCTCTTCGATGTGGATGTGTTTCCTTAGAGATTTGATGCTAGGATCAACCACTCAATCTTCCGATCTATGACTCGAAATCAACAAACCGAAGTGTGGTCTCCACTCACAAAGTGTAATCTCTAAACTCTTTAGAGTAGTATATTGTCACAAAATATTTTGGCTTTTAGAAAGAGTGAATGAAGAAGATGAAGATCTAACTCACTCTTTTTCTTTCTATTCTCAACACTTGAGAAAATTTTATTTTCTCTAAACTCTTGATGAAAAAATTCTGGATTTTCTTTTTCTCTCTAACTCTCTCACAACTCTTGAAAGAATGCTAGATCACCTTCCCTCAACTCTTGAGTGGAAATATTAGAGATTATAGTCCTTTTCAAAACCAACAAAACCTTATCACTAATCCACCCATGTCATTCTATTGTAATGGAAAACACAATTAATGTAGGGGTTTTAAGGGAAATACCCGAGTAACGCAACGGAACGCGGAAAATCAAATATTCTGATTTCAATAATTTTTCTTAGATCAATTAAAATAAACTTATTTATTTTAATTACCCAATACTTAAAAACTGAAATTTTACCCAAGAAATTATTTCTTGAAAATTACTGTTTGACCCCTTAACTTTATTTTTTGTTCATTTTAGTCCTCAAATTGTCAAATATAATTTTGGATGATTCCAAATCAGTTCTAAAATGATTTCCAACATGTCCAATACATGAGATTACAAATTGCAACAAAAATCCCATAAAAGTCCAAAATTGTCGTGAGGTCCCTTAGGTGGGCATATTGTGCATTTTATTCTTTGCTTGTTCAAAACATGTCAAGATCAAATTCAATCAACCCAAAATTAAACATGCATCATATATACATCATAATACATCACATATATGAAAATTCCCAAATTTGGAAAGGGTATAAACCCTAATTTTATAGTTATTTCAAATTGGACAAATTACACCAAATCAAATGAATCCAACACTTCAATCAAGCCTCTACCACACCAAACAAGTCTAACGACTTTAAAATAACTCTAGAACAATTCTAGGTCATCAATGAGTGGCCCAAAAACTCTAGAATGGCAACTAGATCATCAAATGATCAAAAGAATGCTTATTAACACCTTAAAAGCTTTATTTGCTCATCATACATGCAAAACCCTATCATCAAACTTCCAACCGTCAAAAACACAAAGAAGAAAGAGTAGAAATAATTAAGAACAACATATGATGTAGCCATGAACAAGAGGAATATTTTTTCTATAAATAGCAAGTTAGAAATACTTACTTATTTCCAAGTTTATCTTGATTTCCTTTTGGTTTCTTCTCTTTTTCTCTCAAACTTCTTTTGTTTATGTTTATGGAGGCTTATATAAAGTCAATCAAATGAAAAAATTTACCACTTTAAATACTTAGGTCATGGCCGAATTTTACAAAATAAAAGAAATCGGATATTTTCAATTTTTAACAAGTTAAAACAAATATCGAACAAGTCAAAACCAATTTGATGACTATTTCTTTTAATGTAAAAGTCAAACATTTACATTCTAATCATTTCCTAACTTTATCATAACATAAGATATTTATTTTAATTATTTTAATTATTTAATAATTAATTAATTAAATACAAATATCTCAAATATATGTATTATATTTACTTTAAATATCTCAAATACATATATTAATAATATATGTCAAATATCATAATTTGATAATTAATTAATATGTATTTAAAAATATCATATATTAAATACAAACACACATTAATTAGGAAATGACGGTTCGGTCTCTATGCATGGATCTTTCGTTTAACCGTTAAATGATTTATAAATAATCACCATTATCCAATTTCGTGTCCATAATTTACCCACCCGTAAATTATGACGACCGCAGATAAACTCGCTGAATCATACAGGTCGAGGTCATGGCATAAGTTTAATTCCTCCATCATAAGTGTGGAAGATGTCTCATGTGCCCATAGTGGTATCTCAATTCGAAGAATCACTTATGCTACTCAACCTGAGAAGATTCTTATTGACGTTGGTGTACCATCCATTAAGAATCTTCGGTGAGTCGTTCAGTGTTTATCCGTTATAAATACCTACACGTCTATACGAGTCTCCAAGACTCATGGTTCATTGAGAAACCATTGGAATCCAATATTCCAGTATACAACATGTACCAGTCTTAACAGGTTTACTTTACTGACAACTGTCTAAGAATGACAATGTCATTATACAACTCAATGTCAGTTACGACGCTTTTGTAACTGTATCATAACTAATCATTCTAAGGTCAATTATGTCTTTAGCATATAAAGAGATATATTATATTATAGAAACTGCTTATTTTATTCATAATAAAATATTTACAAAAGAATTTACAAGGAAATACAACAAGGAATTGGTGCTTTGAGCACCAACCCTAATAATTAAGTGAAATGCCAAGTAAAGACATGTGAAGTAGACAAAGGTAGGTAATTAGGTCATACCTAATTAGACATAAAATATTGGAGAGTATGACAAGCCATATGGATTTGTCTCCAAGATAATGCATATACCGTTATCTTTATAATGATATAACTATCGTAATTATGATGTAATAATTATCTCATAATCTAGCATTATCAAAATGATGTAATAATTATCTCATAATTATAATTTTATTATCTCATAATCAAATAATTCTAGAAAATATTATATTAAACTAATTTAATATATTTTTCATTTGTGACAAATTATATTATTAATCACGTTAAGAATATATAAATATATATGTGAGCATATAATTAGACAATTCAATTATATTAGGTTTGCTACAATTAATAGAGCTAGCACGGGGACCAAGTGGACCTACAATTCCAAGCTCCAATAATCCTGGTATATTAATTAAACTCTTTAATTAAATATTTTGAATTATTAAGTTCGTATTATTCCACTAAAAACTCGAAGTTGCACTTTAGTTGTCGTAGATGGAAAATATAAGTCGAACAACATCGGTATCTATCGATATAGTTATTACATACGGATTTGTCATTCATGAGAATCTCATAATTAGAGTCAGGTCGTCTGTTATACCCCTCTAATTATTTTATACCTTAAGTATCATTGATTCTTTAATGAATAGTTTATTCATATCTATTATGAATATAAATATTTATATTCGCAATAGAAAGACTTGAACGCTCTAATCATTCAAGTATTGAATCAACCCTTAATAAAGATACTTTTCTACTTCTCGTAATAATGAGTGAACTCCATGTCTATGTAAAACGTTCACAGCTACACACCAAACCATGTCCCTAAAATATGTAGTTATTGGCAGAGACCGTTTCACCAATCTCACCTTAGTAAATCAAATGACATAGGCTGTCATGCATGAGTTCGTCGTACACTCGGGATTATCAATCTATATATGACTATCTAGTAGATAAAATAAATTTTTATGTTTAACGGATATTATAAGATATTCATTTCTATTTGGGTCCAGTCCTATATGATCATATCATATAAGGTGCCTTCATTCTCATGTCACCACATGAACGATCCCGGATCAAGGTCGTTATAAAAGTATAGAATGGACCGCAGTTATAGATAAACCACAAACAAAGTACTCATTTTTCTTGCTCTGTATGGACTATTTTAGATTACTAACTTCACACTTAAATCCTCTTATGTATGATACTCAGACACTAAGTTCTGAAAGCACATGAGTAATCAAGGATAAATAAGATAATTTACAATATGCGATTTAAATCAAACAATTTTGATAAATGAATAATGTATCTTTTATTTCAATAAAAAAAATTTATTTACGATACATGAAGCTCCAGGGCATATATCCCAATAAGAACCTCGTGCTCAACTTTGTTATCTCTTAGGCTATGGAATTTAACGTAAAAGGTATCGTTATTGGGATCCTATGTCACAAAAACTTCGCATCTCACATCATGTTGTCTTCTTGGAGCACATTATGTTATTTTCCCTCTCCGATTTCAAAGTGTCTTCTGACCACCCTCCACTTTTCACTGATCTCTCTATCGAGCTATTTCCATATGCTCATGATGCAAGTACCTACAGTGAGCATACAGACGTCCAACCCCCATTGCTATATGTCCTTGATGATGTTCATTCTGTAGATACTGTCTCTGACACCCTTGCGATTGAACACTCATATGATATTGATACTTCATCTTCCCGTTATCCTCCTCGAGTAAGATGCCCTCCTACTTGTCTTCAAAATTATCATTGCTTTTCCACTATTGTTTCTTTGCATGAACCTTAGTCCTATAGAGAGGCATCCTCTAATCCTCATTGGCAGCAAAGCTATGCAAGATGAATTACATGTTTTGGTAAAAACTGATACTTGGGACCTAGTTGATCTTCCTTCCGGTAAAACTCCAATAGGATGTAAATGGGTATATAAAATAAAAACACATTTAGATGGCTCTATTGAGCGTTATAAAGTATGTCTTGTTGCTAAGGGCTTCACTCAGGAATATGGGGTTGATTATAAGGAGACATTTGCTCTGGTTGCTCGTCTTACCTCAGTACGCAACCTACTTTCCATTGATGCTGCTCGACAATAGATTTTGTTTCAGATGGATGTCAAGAATGTTTTTCTCAATGGTGATCTAGCTGAAGAAGATTACATGAAACCCACTTCTGGTCTTGATCATCCACCACACAAGGTATGCCGCCTATGTCGCACCTTATATGGTCTAAAACAAGCTCTTCGTGCATGGTTTGCCAAGTTCAGTACGACTATTTTTCAACTTGGGTTCACCTCCAGTCCATATGAATCTGCCCTATTCCTTCACAAATCTGATACAAACATCATAATGCTACTTCTTTATGTTGATGACATGATTATTACTAGGGATGATGATTCAGGAATTATGGATCTTAAATATTCTCTTAGTCAAAAATTTGAAATGAAAGATCTTGGTTCTTTGAGTTACTTCTTGGGCCTTGAAGTTAATTTCTCTGATAATAGCTAGCATCTCTCTCAAGCTAAGTATGCTTCTAATCTTATTTCTCGCCCCAACCTTACAGAAAGTAAGACAGTTCCAACCCTTATCGAGTATAATACTAAACTTACATCTATGGATGGCACTCTCATTCACGATCATACTCTCTACATATAATTAGTTGGTAGTCTCATTTATCTCACTGTCACTCGACCAGACATTGCCTATGTTGTTCATATTGTAAGTCAGTTTATGGCTGCTCCTCGATCTCTTCATTATGTTGTTGTGTTTCGCATCATTCGCTATGTTAAAAGCACTCTCTTTTATGGTCTCCATTTCTCTACTAATTCTTCACTTGTTCTTCGAGCTTACTCTGATGCAGATTGGGCATGTGACCTTACTGATCGTCGATCCACTACTGGTTATTGTATTTTTTCTGGATGACTCACTTATTTCTTATCGTAGTAAGAAACAAATATTGATTGCTCGTTCTAGTAATCTTTGTGAGTGAAGCTCACACTTCCGTTTGTTGGTTTCAAGATATAGTTCGGAAGATCCAGTGGTACATCCAAGCAATTCAATCACCAAGAGTTGGTGGAATTCGGCATTCAACAAATGGAGAAGTGAAGAAATTTTTCAAGGTCGATCCTGGAGCCTAAAGCAATTCCGCTGCAATAAGGAAATGTGTTTCTTACAACTTCCTCCCCCTTGTGAGTAGCGGACGCAGAGATTTTAGACTCCTTATTCTCGGGTTTAGTGGTTGTAGGAAACTGTAGACACAGCTTTTCGTCTTAGATTCCAACAGACGGCGCCAATTGTTTGTAAAGACCAAAAAAATGATTCTAATAGAAAACCAGAGTGCTCTAGCCCAAATGTGCTCTATTATTGCTTGGTTATCAAAAGATCCATCATCTGTTCTAAGGATTCGTGCACTATTTATAGTAATTCATTATAAGGAAAATAAACTGATAGCGATTACATTTCATCACGTTTCCCACTAATCTGCCTACTCCCTATAATTTCAAAACTTCCATTTCTAGGCGGTTGTCCAGTTCAAAGAAACGAAAAATGATTCATTGGTTGTTTGATTCCGTATTTAGAAGATTCCTTGTTTGACTCTGAACGGAGGTCTTGGCTTCAGGCCCTCATAGAAGCTTATGAATCAAACTCTGGCGATGGGTTCTCGGAGTTAAACTCCGAAGAGAGACCTAGTAATCAGACTCTGAGTAGATACTAAGGTCAGACTCTGATGATAGCTCGGGATCTCCTTCGGAGTGTTTTTGATCACGTGTCACACGTTTGATTCCTCCCCGAACAAACTATTATATCTTTATAAAAATCACATTTTACAATAAATAATAAAATATTATACAGTATTGTACCCATTTATTATTTCCTAATACTTTTTTTTACAATAAAATATAAAATTTATAATAAAATGAAAATTAAAAGAAATAGTAATAAAATATTATATTCCAATAAATTTTTTTTTTTTTTGCAGTCATTTGTTAATCCTTTATTTTAACGCTCAATTTATGAACAAAACGACACGTCTTTGTCTATCTTCTTCCGCTTGCCTGCTTCGACATTTTTCTTCTACCATCCACAAGCGCTTGCCGCTTGAAGCCTTGAACTAACCCCCAGTTAAAAGCTTCAAGATTTGGGCTTTTCTAAAAAATTGTGGCTTTATTTGTTTGCTCTGCCTCAGCTGACTGGATCTATTAGCATATATATATATATATAGCAGCATGGAGAAGCTTTTACGGCGCTCCATTTAATCTTCAAAGCTAGTCACTCTCATTTATTATCTTCTTCTATTCATTATATATTGTACTAAATATTAGTTTACAAGAAGTTATTTTATTATTGTTGTCAATGTTTGTGTTATAGTCAGGGGTGAGCATAGGTTCCGGGTATACCCGGAACCGGTTGGAACCGGACCGGAAATCCAGGTTTGGAACCGAAACCGATTGTAACCGGTCCGGTTCCGGTTCCAAATATAAGGAACCGGTTTTAACCGGTCCGGTTCCGGTTCCAGAATAATGGGAACCGGAACCGGACCATAGTACCGGAACCGGAACCGCATTTGAGACCCGTTTTAAATACCCGATTTAAAATAGTAATAGAACTTCATCAGCATCAGCAACGGCAGTTAAGTTGTTGAATAAGAGTCAGCAGGGTGTGGAAGAGTTTGTTGTGAGACATGGAATGGGCATGATTGAAGGAGAAAAAAAGACAGAGTTGGAGGAGAGGTGGAAGAAATTGGAGATTGCTCAGCTGGAATTGTTCCTTCACAGGAATGAGTTGATTAATGATCAGGCCAAGTTGGTTTTGGATTCAATGAAGTAGTTTTTAAGCATGATGTTATTTGAGTATTTATAGTTTGTTGTTTAATCTACCGAATCATTTTTTTGTTTTGCTTTTGGGTGAATGTTTTGAAACTCTTTTACATGATTTTCATTTTTCTCTGTTAATCTTAACTTATTTGTTTGTGTATGATTTGTTGGTCTGCCGCGGAAAAGTTAATCGATGCTTGCCAAACAAATTCTATTACTTAGCAATTCAATGCTTGCCAAACAAATTCTTGCAATAATGCATAGATTTTTCAGGTTTTGCTTGCATTTAAGGGCAATGAGTTATATACCTGCTACATTTGTATTGTTAAAAGGGAAAAAGGAAGCTCAGTGGGGAAAACAATAGGGTAATTCGGAACCGGACCGGAACCAAATTGGAACCGAATAACAGGGTACCCTATTTAATTGGGTAGGTTCTGGTTCCACTTAGTTAGGAACCGATTTTTTCCAGGTAGGTTCCGGTTCCATGCGGAACCGGAACCGAAACCGGTTTTGCTCACCCTTAGTTATAGAAGGTCTATTCAAAATATTTTTGAGTATAGATTATTTTTTTTCTACATTATAGCTACAAGCACATGCATGTGTGTTAGCCTAAATTTTTGTCAACAATAACAACACAATGAGGATATGATCTCATACCTTAGTTTCAGGCTTTCTTTAAAGTGCAAACAGAGTAAAACTAAATACATAGTATGTTACGACTCCAGCTACGCTATACTAATCTAAATTTATCTCAATGTTGTCTCATTTTCATTTACCAATCTACATGTTTATATACAACTTTACCTTCAACTGTTGGCTCCGAATTCATTGCTCTTCATGGCCATGTGCCATGTATAGTTGCTTTCAATTGTTGGATTTCAAATTCACAGATCTCGTGGCACCTTTATTTCAAATTCAACAGCTTCCTTCTTTTGATAACCGCTTCAGCTACCTTCGTACTACCTTATCTCGACGCAATCTGATCTCTTAAAATTCATATATTTGAGTTACGCTAACATTTTATATGTGTCTAACATTATAAACTTAAGGCCCAAAATCAATGGTGTAAACAATGTGCCACCCTTACTAGTATTTATATAAAGGGTGATTGTCACTAATGCTTTAATTTTTATATTAATAGTTATGTAGCACCCCGCCAGAGGCAGGATGCTATCGGCAGGAGACAGGATTGACCCATCTTCATAAGCCTCTAAATTTACGAAAATTTGACATGATGTATCCTAAAATCGGACAACCTGGATCGCAGTCCAGCATCAAGGCAAATCAAAGAAAACTCTAAACAAATAAAAGGACCTCAGGTCCACACAAATCTCATCAAAATCATATCCTAAGGGTTCCGCCCACACTATCTATCAACACTCGAGAGCTCTGTGCCCTCCAAATTATAAACAATCAAAGCATTCACTTATTAATACAAACCATGTGCTCAGCACGATGAATAAAACAATAAATCAAATAGTCTAATCTTCTGAAACTTTTTCCCAGGACACTTGTGAGGGTGACTGTCGCTTGGGTGCTCCACGTCTCGTAAATGACTTCAAAGTTGGAGTGGTTGACCTATCTGGTAGCTAACCTGTAAAACTAGCAACTGGTTTAGTGTGAGTTATTAAAACTCAGTAAGTAACCACGCTAGTATTACAAAAAATAAGTCAAACATAAACTACAAACAAACAATCAAATATATGAGCAGTTTATCAGAATTAGTAAACTGTTACAAGTTTACTTTACCCATGTCAATTTCTCATGTCTGCATGTTCACATATACACCAATCTATTAACCAAATATCCAAAACACACAAGACATCCGTACGAATACCAAACAAACCTCTCTAACTTTCTTTCTATCACGGGAATCTTACGTTAACTTAACATTCGGGATTCATATGAATTCGCACATACCATAACATGCTTCTCTCATATACATGCAATACAATATCGTAATTCTTTTACATATACGTACATAATATTACAACTTGGCAAACACACTTTGTAACCTCTGATATTCTCATCGGTTTCAAATCATCCATTCATTTCACATAAGCATACACGATCCATACATAACACGAGTTCTATCATACACATACATACACTCAAACATATTTACAAACATCAAGCAACCAACCACGAAGCATACACAATAACCGACACATCAAAGATCACATCATTCAACAACACATACATTTGAATGACTTACACACACAATGCTCGTACGAGACTCATTACCTATTTTAGAATAGGTATGAGATGAATTCCGTCCGAACGGATTCCTAACCAGCTCGACTACTACACCACGAAATCATCACCCAATTAAACATACACACGTGCACACATATCACGTGACACAAACTCATCACACGACCTCTCATACACAAGCACATACATGCCAAAACATTACTTATTATCTTAATCGTCGTATACATATGCAGTTACATCAAACATATGAACATAACATCAAATTTCGATATCATAGCCTTTAACAATCTTCATATATTTAACTTATTAATCAAATACACTTTATTTACAAAATTCTTATCAGAAGCATCCATTCATAAACATATCTCATCGCACACGTACTAGAGCTAACTTATACCAAATTAGAAGCAATGATTTATTCCATATACCGATTTCATATACCCGACCTATACATGTCTTAACATCATATATACACATGCGAATACACATTTATATACTCATACATTTACATATTCACTTACATACATGTAATCATACTTTTACAGGTTCGTACCCTTACGTTCATCCATACATACACTTAGATATTAGGCCTATCAAACATCTCACTTCATCTCATGGCGATAACATAAACATCCATACCTGTGGAGGTCGATTAGCTTATCCATACATAACCTTGAACTTTGTTTTCAAGACCATCTCTTAACTGTTTTCTTTTTATCCTAACATGTCAGTCATTTCTATACATATACATATAAATAAAACACGAATTCACTAACTTAAGTCCTCATCGCATGAGTTACTTACCTGGTTTCGCTAGCACTCCAGGTTCTAATCAAGTCTGCCAAAACAAATAGCGGAAGACCGTCAGAATCATAACTTACGGAGTTCTCGACTAAACTACGACAAAATCCCGGATCTTTCCGGTATAACCAAATCAAGTCCATTATCAATACTTTTAGTTTCAGTAACCTTAAAACATCGTTATAAACTATTCCAAGTGGTCGTTAACTTAAACTCTCGGTTTACACATTTTTTTAGAAAATCTTCCGAAAAAGTTTCCGCAAACGCAATGGAAGGATTCTGAACCCTCTGAACCTTCCCGGATTTATCCAATCATGATCGTAATATCATATATAACTCATAATTATCGCTAAAATCAAAACATATCATTCTACGCGAAAACCCACTTTTACCCAAAACTTACATATTCTATCGGATCGAGCAAACTTGTTCTGTTTTCACTCGGATTCTACCAAAATCACATATTCAATATATTAATACACAAACAATTCATTTTATATCATTAAGCTAATCTATGAAACTATTGGATGCATCCGAACATTTAACGGAAAACTTGAAATTTACGGATTTTTACCGGGAGGTCTTACTAAGATTTCAAGGCCATATACGGACTCCAAACGATCCCACGAACGCACTGGAATCGACGGAATTCCGATCGGAGTTACTATTCATCATGGGTCACTATTCATCTGAATCTTCTTCTCTCTATTCACGTGAAACCAACCGTCTTTCTGCAAAACCAACATCGCAGCCTTGTAGTACTCTTCGAGGGCTTCGATTTGGCGAGTGGCTCGGGTCATGAAACGAAGCGAGGAGCCAGGATCGACTAACCCATGTGCGCACGTCTTCCTCTCTTTCTCGCCGCTCGCCGACGTCCTGGGGCCGCCGCCGGCCACCACAAGGTGGAGGGGTGGCCGGCGCTCCCCTCTGGCCCGTCGCGCCGGCCGGCAATGGCCGGCAGGCCGCTGGCGCGACAAGGGCCACTAAAAACGTGATTTGGGGGCAGGGGTGCGTGTGGAGTTATTTGTGGTCCTTTGTCATTTTTGCAAAAAGAAGAAAGTATGGGGTATTTATAGGAGAATTTCTAAAATTTACATTTGGCCCCCGAAAGTTTACAATTAGGTCCCTACCCTAGAACTTTCTAGACTTTCACAGTTTTGAAGCTCTTCTGATGTAAATTTCGAAAAGTGTTCAACGCGAAAGTTGTTCGTCTCGGAAAAACGAGTCTGATGGTTCAAAAATCAGCTCAATCGGAGTTCGTTTGAAAGTTTTATAGCCGAAACAAAAATCTTTTACGCGTAGAATGAGAAAATCAGAAATCGCGTAACTGGTTCTCGAAATCACGCGTTTTCCAACGCGACCAAACTTCACTTTAAAATATTCCGAACTATTTTCCAACTCATAAAACTCTTATTTTCGATTACCATCCCGTTCCAAATCCTTATCTTTAATTCGAAAATATTCCAACAGTGTTCCGAAAAAACTTGGGATATTACAAGTTACTTATCTCTTTATTGTTTTCATAATACCCTAACATCTCTCTGAAGTTAAAAGTCAAATGAATATTTTATGTTTTTACATATTTATCTTTATTATAACCAATTAATATTTTTTTACATTATTAATTCAATATTTTGATTAAAAATATATAAATAAAATTATACAAATATACAAATCAGAATAATATGAATTTGAGATGAAAATTTATCTCAAATCTCAACTTAATTTTTATTCTGGATGAAAATTCATTTTAAATCATGATGGAACATTTTAATCGAGATGATTTTATGGTATATGGTCCTGTCAAGATTTGATATTTTCTATCATTTTTACCTTTCATATATTTTGTATAAATTATTGAGTTGTAATTCTTAAATAATTTTATGAAAATTAGTTTTTTTGAGTGTCAATTTATAGATGTATTAATAAATTATATTAAGCTTAGGATGGCTCTAAAATTCAAATCAAGTTTAGGATGGCTCTAAAATTCAAATCAAGCTTAGGATGACTCTAAATACCATTGTTTGTCTCCAAGACATGTCCCAAGATCACTAAGCATGATTAAAGTGCGAATAATCAAAGAGAGTTGCGGAAAAACTTACTTTGATTGGATGGGTTTCAAGACTTTTTATGCATTTCCATGAAAGCTCCAAGCTTTGAATGAAGTTCTAAACCATTGGGTGAGTTTACATATCACCTTGATCCACTCCTTTATGTGCTAGCATGAACAAAAATTGAGAGAAAATTTTCCCCTCCAATGGAAGATGGTTTCGGCAATTTGAGAGAGAAAGAATATAGTGAATAGTTCAATTTGGTTTCAATATCTAATAATGAAAGTTGACTTCCAAAGTTGGTATATGTCTTTTAAAATATTAAAGACAAAGTGTGTTGGAATAGTTTTGTGTGTTGAACAAGCAATCCAATTCTTTTTCAACTATTACCAAATTCCATCACATGTCAAACATGTTGATGTAAGTTGGTGGGTCCCACTTTAAATTCTAAATTTAAGTCGGACAATCCAACACGTAACTTCGCTCGGGCCCGGGTTCGTTTAATTCCTAATTAAACGAATTTTCCGTTGCGATGTAATTAAATCCAATTTAATTAAATAATAATGCCTAGCAAAATTATTACGGAACTCGCTCGCGAATTAATTCCAAATTAATTCGTTCGCTTGAATTAAAATCAAATTTTAATTCCACATTGAAATCTAATTTCAATTAATATATCTAATATATTATTTTAGCCCAATTAAATAAATTAAATAGTAAAATTTAATTTAACTATTAAATTTATTTTACCGATTAATTCCAAATTAATCGCGTTCTCTCTTCTCGACGAATTTATTCCCAGATAAATTCTCGACGTAATTAATCCCAGATTAATTCTTTCTCATTTAATTAATCCCAGATTAATTTATTGCCGTAATTAATCCCAGATTGATTTTCTCTCTCGTAATTAATCCCAGATTAATTTTTTGTTCGAGTCAAATCTCAACGGTGAATCTTCGGGAAGCGACCCAAGAGATTCCTGGATATGTTGGCAGTAAATACGGTTATCGGACTATCCGAATACGTGCGTACCTAGTACCACGTTCTTACCGATTTACAAGACATGGTTGGCTTCTAGCAAAGCATCGTGCCTACCCAATTCTCCAGAAATATTCTGTAAACGAATATGTAATCTTTGTCAGGTGTAGTATACGTAGTATTGCGTATTACGATCCAGTACCGGATGTCACATGCTAGGCCTAGGGCTGGAATTGTGTCTGCCCCGTACGAAGCACATATCGGATCTCTGGTAACTAGTCTCTATAATTGGATAAACATGACCTAGTCATATTATCCCGATAGCTGCAGCATACAAGAGTACCAGTTCCTTATCATACGTGATCATCATCTCCATATGACTGAAGTGATACTTCCATCTTGACATCACACCCAATATACTACGATTCTCAATATACCCAGAAGAGGCGTACACAGAACCTGTTAAAGCCCCGGACGACCAAAACCAATGTGTATTGATTGTCGCAAGTATTAGCGATGCAAGTCTCAGGTTAAGACCAAATACACCTACCTTGATTCGGACTCCCATAGACACATAGTCATACTACCAATGGGATTCCGAGGGGTCTATCCAGAGCGAAGCTGTTTCCGTACCATCGGTAAACACAACCTCCTATTACACTTGAATGAGTATCCAATACCCAAATTTATGAGAACTATGTCGTTATGCTCACATAACACGCACAAGTGCAATACTAGTCTATTCTGTATTATCGATGTCCAATCTCGATAATACTACGACTATGGATATTTTAATGATTAAACCTTAGTGGATTAATACTGTCTCATATCTTATTAATCTGGAACTAATCATATGGACTTTTATCATTTATATATCCCGGTAATCCAATTACAAATGATAAAAGAGCAATTTCCTTTGTCACATAGTTAATTTGTACAACAACACAATGTTATGTACAAATAGTGATATTATTGGTCATAATTGTCCAACAATCTCCCACTTGGCCTATAGTCAATCACTCAAGTGTTCTACACATGAACTATGTACGGGTCGCTCAAACTTCTGCTGAGAAATAGTTTTCGTCAGTGGATTTGCAAGGTTATCATCTGATGCGATTTATTAGATCATCACATCGCCATGATGTATGATCTTATGAATCAGATGGAATAGTTTAAGTACATACTTGGATCGTTGATGAGACCATTAATTCTTTAGCATGTGCTGTAGCCTAGCTCAGCCGCTAACAGAACTACATCTAATCTAATTAGGATCATATAGATCCAAATGCTTCTTTTGCTGCCTTAGCTGCAGCAATATTCCGCTTTTGTTGTTTATTCGGAAACAGTATCTTGCTTGGAAGATTTCCAGCTCACTTGTTCCATTATTCAAACTATATAGTACCCTTGTCACGACTTGCTGTCGTTTTTGTCGGTTTGGAAACTTGCAACGGTGAACCCATTCACTTCAAGTTCTCATTCTCCATAATTTAATAACACATCTTTAGTTCGTCTAAGATACTTAAGGATGTTTTTAACATCAATCCAGTTACCATCACTTGGATTGGCCCGATTGTGACTCCATATGCTCAAAGCATATGAGACACTAGGTCGCGTACATATTTTTCAATGTACGAGTCCTCGGAGAGTGCCAACAACTTTTAGATCTATCCCAGTAGATCCTTATTCCTAGAATAAAGGTTGTCTCTCCCAAGTAATCTACGGAGAATTTTCATGAAAGCCAAGCTTTCACTGATTGTATTATGGGAATGTCATTTCCAAGAAATGATATGTCATCAATATATAGGACAATCATTGTTAGTGCGCTCCCATTAACCTCCTTATATACACAAAATCATTTTCGTTTTGAATTAAATCATATACCATTATGATTACATCAAAATGCTGGTTCCAAGAACGCAATGCTTGCTTCAATCCATAAATGGATCGACTTAACTTGCAAACCTTGTTTGCTTGTTTTGGTACGACAAAATCGTCAGGTTGTTGTATAAAACATCCTCCAAAAGGTTTCCGTTTAAGGAAAGCGGTTTTGACGTTCAGCTGCCATATTTCATAAATGAAACATGTAACATCAGCAAGCATTATCTGAATGGATTTAATCATGGCAACAAATGAAAAAGTTTCATCGTAATCGACACTATATCTTTGACGATACCCTTTCTGTATAAGCCTAGCTTTGTACATTTGTATGTTGTCATCTATGTATGTCTTCCTTGAAGACTCATATAGTACCAATAGGCACAATGCCTTCCGGTACAACAACCAGTGTCCAAACTTGGTTGGTATACATGGAATTCATTTCGGACATCATGGCACTTTGCCATAATAGGGAGTCGATACCTTGTATCACTTCTTCATACGTAGCCAGTTCATATTCCTCAATAAGATTGACATATTCATGAGGTAAGATCAGAAACCCATACCTCCCAGGTTGTTTTCTGACTCTCTCCGACTTACGCGGTTCTTGTGTATTTGAAGATTATGGTACAATTTCATCCATGACGAACTGTTTGTGTTCCATTAAGGAATCGGTGTCTGGAAAAGTATTACTCTGATTTTCATTGAGGTTTACTTTCCTCCCACTTACCACTGCATATAGGTATTCCTCTTAGGAAAACCGCATGAAGAGCAATAATTACATTGTTCTCTTGTGAGTTGTATAAGTACTATACTTTGGTTTCCCTAGGATAACCCACAAATTAGGCACTTATCCGATTTGGGTTCTAGTTTGGTATCATCCAAACATATGCCCAGTATACCCAAATCTTCAGGAATGAGAAACTCAGTTTCTTTCCTGTTCATATCTAATATGAAGTCTGTCTAACAGATTTTCATGGAACCTTATTCAAAATAAGTATTGCACTGTTTAAATGTATATCCGTAGAAGGAAAATGGTAGCTCAGAGCGACTAATAATTAACATTACCATGTCCAACAAAGTTCGGTTTCTCTGTTCGGACACACTGTCAAATTGAGGTGTTCTGGGAGGAGTCAACTATGAAAGAATAATATACTCTTTCAAATAGTCGAGAAACTTATTGCTTAAGTATTTTCCACCACAGTCTAACCGTGATGGTTTAATACTTTAGCCGCTCTGTCTGTCAACTTCATGTCGAAACTCTTTGAATTTATCAAAAGTTTTCGATTCTTGTTTCTAAAGAAACACATAACCATAACGCGATGCCACATCCGTAAAGGTTACGAAGTGTTCATATCCACCTCTAGCCTAGCTAGACATGGGCCCACTTACGTCACTATGAACAAGGGCTAACAGATCGGTGACACTTGCACTTTTACCAAGTAAAATGTGTTTTAGGCACTTTGCCTATTTGAACTAGACTCATAGACATTATTTGAATTAGAATCAAATCTGTCCTAGTATCCACTCTTCGAAAGTGTGGATATACGAGTCTTGTTAATGTGTCCTAGACAACAATGCCACAAATAAGTCTCACCTGATTAATTCAGTTTGAGCTATTTGTTTGTCATGTTATACGTTTGAGATTTATTTATATTCAAAATATAAATAATGTTATTCACATCTAATGTGTTTATCTCAATATCATCTTTATAAAATAAAACATTTAGTGTTCTAGAATATAAAGGTATACCCGCAACGGGTTAAATTTAGATATAGAGATAATGTTTCTAGTCAAACTAGGTACATTATAACAGTTTCCTAATTTAAGTACATACCCAAATGGTAGTTCCTAAACTTAGGTTTCTACGGTTAAAACAGCGACTCTCGTCCCGTTTCCGACTCGCAGGTTGATCTCAACTGAAGTCAGTCTCCTGCTAATCAGCAGATTCTGCACATCAGTACATATATATATACCATATCTAGTATCAAAAATCCAATTTTGAAACTAATAATGAACATGTTTATAACAAACATACCTGAAGCCGGAGCCTTGCCCGTCTTCACTTCCTTCATGTCCGCCTTGTCCATACGGCAGTCACGCTTCCAGTGACCTCATTTGCCACAGTTTAGGCAGACATCTTGGGATATGTCTTTTGTCTTCCTAGAAGATTGTGACGATTTTTCCTTTGCCCTTTTCCAAACCCCAGAAGCCTTCGCCCAAGCTTTGGCCTTCTGGGATGTCGAAGTAAGATGTGCCTTGCGCTTCTTGCCATTTTGCAAATTATGGCTTTGTCTCCTTGAGCATAGCCATTAACACTCCAAGAGTTTTCTATTGCAATTAGTACTTCTAAGATCTAAGTATAGATCTATGAAGATCCTTCAATTTCAATATCATACTGTAAGGATCTAATCCTTAGTTCTGACGAAGAAAATAAGGATTCTTTGCGGCAAGCATAACGGATTGAGCACTAAAGTTATCATCACATGAATCTTCCAAAGATCATGTTCTACTATTCGCTCAACTCCGGGCTTAGGCCCGAGACGTTACTCTATCAAATAAAGTAACTTCTCAGTTCCCAGGACTATCCTGAGGTTTTATTCCCATTCTAAAATTAAAGCCATTTTAAGACATTTTCACCCAGGATTATGTTTTAAACGCTAATCTTTCAGTTATCTTGATTCCAATAATCCAACTATCCAATCAACGATTTCGGGTGCAATCAAATATAATGATTACTATAGTCTAACTATATAATCAACTACTATTTGATTGGTTAAATCCAAATATATTGATTACTATAATCCAATTATATAATCAACTATAAATGAAATAGTTTGAACACAGTCCAACTGTTTAATTTAAAACAACAATTAAATATTAGTCCAACTAATATATTTATTTAAATAATGACGAAAAATGAAATGAGCGCGTATTGGCAAGTATCTAAACGAAATTGAAAATTTAATACTTGTCTCCCACTATTTTTCGGCGAGCCTCTTACCCTCTGTGGAGTACTCAGGAAACCTAGTTTCCTAGTGGGCTAGGATCCCGTTAAATAACATACAACCTTGACTTTGGCCAACAAGTTGTATGATACTTAACTAGGTAGATCTTCTAAGATCAATTGGATCTCATCCAATTCCTAGATCCAGTAGGTGGACATCCAAGTCTGATATATATATCCAATTTATGCCAATATATCCAATATATTCCCTAACATTTTCCTCTGAATCAACTAAGCTTGGCTTTGGCACAACAAGCTTAATGATTCTAGTTAAGCGGAACCCATTGACTTTGGAAAGCTTTGTAATCGATGTCGATGGACAAGAAGTGATCTTGACTTTGGCCAACAAATCACAACTTGGACAAGACATATGATATGGAACAAAGCCTTCATGATTCAAACACATCCGCGATGGACAAAGGTCTTGACTTTGGCCAAAAAACCAGTGCCAATCTTGGATCTTGAGAATGAATCATTCAATGGAAGGAAAACGCTTAATATTTGTTGAGGGTTTTTCACGTAATTGGCAACCAATTATTATCTTTGATGAGGTCTCATCATTCACCCTTAAGCATGCATTCTAAAAGCATAATAAGGCGCTATAAATAAATTAATAATGATATGCGGATGATATCTCACAAATTGTTCCTAGAAGAAATCTCTCCATTTCCTCTCTCCCGCTAGCACTATTCTTACTTCTACCCAATTACATAACACTTCTAAAGAAACCTCATTTGTATTGAGGGGAATAGGTGAGAAGAGAAATACAATGAGAAAAGAGGTAATAGGCTGGACACGCAGGTCCAATTTAATAAATTCTAAATTTATTACAATAATTTCCAAAATTGCCCTCACCCAACTAATATTCATCTGATATACATTATCCATACATACATCCAAGTATTCACACATAGCATGTTATCAATCAATCTAATCCAATTAATTAATCTTTAATTAATGAGCATCCAATGTTCAAACAACGATTTGATTTGCGCGAGTCCAACTCGTTTAAGAATAATTACTCAAAGTACGTATTCTTGAAATATATCGAACTATAATTTTAAATCCAATTTAAATTATATTCAATACTAATTCATAATTAATTCCAAATTAAATAATTACACTTTTAAAGTGCCTTTTAGACTTGGATTCCAAATCCAATCTTTATGGGTCTCAAAGGCCCAATTAGTATCTGATACTATTCAATTAAAGTCCAATGGGCTTTCAATTAATTCATTAGGCATGGGCTTTGGAAATTATGGGTCAAACCCAAGATGCCAAGGCCCAATTAGGAATCACCTTATGCCAAAATCAATTTAGGCCCATTAGGCCCAATTAAATTATTTAAAGGCCCAATTGTCATATTTAGACTTTATGGAAATGGTTTTAGGCCCAATTGGATCCAACCAATTATCCTAAACAAACTTGGCCCAACCAAGCCCAAATATAACAATTAAATTAATTTATTATTCTAAATTATAAATTAATTCAATTCAAGTGTAATTAGTATAATTAATCAATTAATCTAATATTTCCAAAATACTAATTAATTCAATTAATCATACTTAACATTTTAATTTATGTCCAACACAAATTAAAGCAAAACAATTCATTATAACATGCTTCATGCTCACGATTTTGGCAATAAAATTGGCATCCAATTTGATTTCAATCTAATTAAATCAACATCTAAGATCCATTTCATGCCAACAACACATCCAATATGTCAAATTTCAAAAAATTCCCATGAGCTTCTAGGGTTCATATTCTCGGCTAAGGGGTAATTTTTTGGGGAAAATTAATCCTATTAATTTTTCACAAAATTGAAGATGCACAAATCCAATTCAACATCATTCAAACACAACCCAATAACAAATTTAGGAAAATCAAGTTCTAAACACAAAAAACCCAAATAAAGTCCATAAACCCTAAAATTCAAATCAAGCTTAGGATGGCTCTAGATACCATTGTTTGTCTCCAAGACATGTCCCAAGATCACTAAGCATGATTAAAGTGCGAATAATCAAAGAGAGTTGCGGAAAAACTTACTTTGATCGGATGGGTTTCAAGACTTTTTATGCATTTCCATGAAAGCTCCAAGCTTTGAATGAAGTTCTAAACCCTTGGGTGAGTTTCCAAATCACCTTGATCCACTCCTTTATGTGCTAGCATGAACAAATATTGAGAGAAAATTTTCCCCTCCAATGGAAGATGGTTTCGGCAATTTGAGAGAGAAAGAATATAGTGAATAGTTCAATTTGGTTTCAATATCTAATAATGAAAGTTGACTTCCAAAGTTGGTATATGTCTTTTAAAATATTAAAGACAAAGTGTGTTGGAATAGTTTTGTGTGTTGAATAAGCAATCCAATTCTTTTTCAACTATTACCAAATTCCATCACATGTCAAACATGTTGATGTAAGTTGGTGAGTCCCATTTTAAATTCTAAATTTAAGTCGGACAATCCAACACGTAACTTCGCTCGGGCCTGGGTTCGTTTCATTCCTAATTTAACGAATTTTCCGTTGCGATGTAATTAAATCCAATTAATTAAATAATAATGCCTAGCAAAATTATTACGGAACTCGCTCACGAATTAATTCCAAATTAATTCGTTCGCTTGAATTAAAATCAAATTTTAATTCCACATTGAAATCTAATTTCAATTAATATATCTAATATATTATTTTAGCCCAATTAAATAAATTAAATAGTAAAATTTAATTTAACTATTAAATTTATTTTACCGATTAATTCCAAATTAATCGCGTTCTCTCTTCTCGACGAATTTATTCCCAGATAAATTCTTGACGCAATTAATCCCAGATTAATTCTTTCTCATTTAATTAATCCCAGATTAATTTATTGCCGTAATTAATCCCAGATTAATTTTCTCTCTCTTAATTAATCCCAGATTAATTTTTTGTTCGAGTCAAATCTCAACGGTGAATCTTCGGGAAGCGACCCAAGAGATTCCTGGATATGTTGGCAGTAAATATGGTTATCGGACTATCCGAATACGTGCGTACCTAGTACCACGTTCTTACCGATTTACAAGACATGGTTGGCTTCTAGCAAAGCATCGTGCCTGCCCAATTCTCCAGAAATATTCTGTAAACGAATATGTAATCTTTGTCAGGCGTAGTATACGTAGTATTGCGTATTACGATCCAGTACCGGATGTCACATGCTAGGCCTGGGGCTGGAATTGTGGCTGCCCCGTACGAAGCACATATCGGATCTCTGGTAACTAGTCTCTATAATCGGATAAACATGACCTAGTCATATTATCCCGATAGTTGCAGCATACAAGAGTACCAATTCCTTATCATACGTGAGCATCATCTCCATATGACTGAAGTGATACTTCCATCTTGACATCACACCCAATACACTACGATTCTCAATATACCCAGAAGAGGCGTACACAGAACCTGTTAAAGCCCCGGACGACCAAAACCAAAGTGTATTGATTGTCGCAAGTATTAGCGATGCAAGTCTCAGGTTAAGACCAAATACACCTACTGGAGAATTTAGTATCAATAAAGCCTTGACATTTTATCACTCGTAATGTCCACGGGGAATCCATCACAACCATATATACCAAAAGCATATTTAAAAACTATTCAAAGAAAAGACAATATTCATTTGAACTTTTGACGATTGTCGTATATACTTTTTCAATTAACTGATCAAATATAATATCATTTGGAACAATAATCATAGTTGCTATTCCATCATGGTAATCCATTCTACCAATTCTTAAGGTTATCCATAATCCATCGTACCATATATTGAACCTATACAATCACACAAAATCAATTAATTTCTAGTTTCTAATTTAAAAATTGAAATTTTATCTTTTTGGCACCGATATAGGCACTTGGGCGCCTACACGTGTTGGGTTTCTAAGGTCATCCCAAGATCATATAAAGCATGAAACATGTGAATACTAAAAGTAAGAATGGCGGAAACATACTTACAATGAACGGATGGATGGTTGTGTTGATAACAAAAATTTACTTTGAGAAGTCCTCCAAGATCTCCTCTTTGAATGATGAATCCAAGCTCCAAGCTTTGAGATTTGAGATTCCAAGCTCTTGGGAATGGTTTCCATATCACCTTGAATGATTCATTGATGTGTGCTAGCACTAGAAAATTTGCAACAAATTTCCTAATTGTTCTTGCAAGTTTCGGCCAATAGGGTTTTGGGAGAGAGAGAGAGTTTTGTTTATGTCTTGTTTTTTGTTTCTAAAACAATTACAAGTCTTATGAAAAGTCAAAGGAAAAAAATTTGGTATATCCTTTTACAAAATGGTTAAAGCAATTTGGAGGGAAAAAAACAATTAAAGCTTCCAACTACTCCCATCACAAATAGTGACTAATGTCAATCACAAAAACGTGACATGACTTCCATCACTAAAGGACTTGCGATGTGACTTGTGGGCCCCACTTAATTCAAATCCGAATTAATAAATTTTCTGTTGCGACGTAATTAAATCAAATTTAATTAAACAATTATGCCTAGTAAAATTACTATTCATGTCGCTCGCGAATTAATTCTAAATTAATTCGTTTGCCCGAATTAAAATCTAAATTTAATTCCGTTATGAAATCTAATTTCATTAATATATCAAATATATTATTTTATCGATTAATTCCAAATTAATCGTTCTCTCTCTCTCTCAAATAGTATTTTATCCCAGATAAAATCTCTCTGTAATTAATCCTAGATTAATTATGTTCGAATCATACGTCATCGGTGAATCTTCGGGAAGCGACCCATGAGATCCCTGGATATGTTGGCAGTAAATCTGGTCGTCGGACTATCCGAACACGTACGTACCTGGTATGACGTTCTTACCGATTTATGAGACATGGTTGGCTTCTAGCAAAGCACCGTGCCTACCCAATTCTCCAGAAATATTCTTAAAGGAATATATAATTTTTATCAGGCATAGTATACGTAGTATTTCGTATTGTGATCTAGTATCGGATGTCACATGTAAGGCATGGGGCTGGAAAAGTGTATGCCCCGTACGAAGCATATATCGGATCACAAGCAACTAGTATCTTTAATCGGATAATCATGACCTTGTCATATTATCACGATGGTTGCAACCCATTAGAGTACCGGTTATGTATCCATGCGTGATCATCATCTCCATATGACTGAAGTGATACTTTCGTCTTGACATCACACCCAATACACTACGATTCTCAATAAATCCAGAAGAGGCGTACACAGAACCTGTTAAAGTCCTGGACGACCAAAACCAAAGCGTATTGATTGTCGCAAGTACTAGCGATGCAAGTCTCAAGTTAAGACCAAATACACCTACCCTGATGCGGATTCCCATAGACACATAGTTATACTACCAATGGGATTCTAATGGGTCTATCCAGAGCGAAGCTGTTTCCGTACCATCGGTAAACACAACCTCCTATCACACTTGCATAAGTACCGAATACTTAAATATATGAGAACTATGATGTTACGCTTCCATAACACGCACAAGTGCAATACTAGTCTATTCCACATTATCGATGTCCAGTCTCGATAATACTACGACTAGGGATATTTAATGATTAAACCTTTATGGATTGATATTGTCTCATATCTTATAATCCGGAACTAATCATAAGGACTTTTATCATTTATATATTTAAGTAATCAAATTACAAAATGATAAAATGCAATTTCCATTGTCACATAGTTAATTTGTACAAAAACCACAATGTCTTTTACAAATAGTGACGCTATGGGTCATAATTGTCCAACAATCTCCCACTTGGCCTATAGCCAGTCACTCAAGCATCTAACACCTGAACTATGTACATGTCGCTCAAACTTTTGCTGAGGAATAGCTTTCGTCAGCGGATCTGCAATGTTGTCCTCTGATGCGACCTTCTCGATCTTCACATCGCCACGATGTATGATCTCACGAATCAGATGGAAACGTCGAAGAACATGCTTGGATCGTTGATGAGACCTTGGTTCATTAGCCTGCGCTATAGCCCCGTTATTATCACAATACAATGGAATGGGCTCAGCTGCTAGCGGAACTACTCCTAATCCAATTAGGAATTTACGGATCCAAACTGCTTTTTTTACTGCTTCAACTGTAATAATGTACTCTGCTTCTATTGTTGAATCGACAACAGTCTCTTGCTTGGAAGATTTCCAGCTTACTACTCTGTTGTTCAAACAAAATATGTACCCGGATTGCGACTTGCAGTCGTCTTTATCGGTTTGGAAACTTGCATCGGTATACCCAGTTACCTCAAGTTCTCCATCTCCATAGATTAAGAAAGCATCATTAGTTCGTCTAAGATACTTAAGGATATTCTTAACCGCCATCCAGTGACCATCACCTGGATCGGCCTGATAGCGACTACACATGCTCAAAGCATACGAGACATCAGGTCGCGTACATATCATGGCATACATGATCGATCCGACTGCCGAGGCGAACGGGATCCGACTCATGTTGTCTCTCTCATCTTGAGTTTTAGGACACATGTCCTTAGATAGAGTGACGCCATGTGACACTGGCAACAGTCCCCTCTTGGACTGATCCATGTTGAATCTCTTCAACACTTTGTCAATGTACGTGCTCTGGGAGAGTCCAAGCAGCTTTCTAGATCTATCCCGGTAGATCTTTATTCCAGAATAAAGGCTGCTTCTCCCAGATCCTTCATGGAGAATTTTAATGAAAGCCAAGCTTTCACCGATGTTAACATGGGAATGTCATTGCCAATAAGCAATACATCATCAACGTAAAGGACAATGAATGTCAGTGCGCTCCCACTAACCTTCTTATATACACAAGGATCATCCTCGTTTTGAACGAAATCATATTCTTTTATGATCTCATCAAAACGTTGGTTCCAAGAACGCGATGCTTGCTTCAATCCATAAATGGATCGATTTAACTTACAAACCTTGTTTGCAAGTCTTGGTACGAAAAACCGTCAGGCTGTTGCATATAAACATCCTCCAAAAGGTTTCTGTTAAGGAAAGCGGTTTTGACGTCCATCTGCCATATCTCGTAATCGAAATATGCAGCAATAGCAAGCATAATCCGAATGGATTTAATCATGGCAACGGGTGAAAAAGTTTTGTCGTAATCGACACCATGTCGTTGACGATACCCTTTCGCTACAAGCCTAGCTTTGTACGTTTGTATGTTGCCATCCATGTCGGTCTTCCTCTTGAAGACCCATTTGCAACCAATAGGCTTTACGCCTTCTGGTGCATCAACCAGTGTCCAAACTTGGTTGGTGTACATGGAATCCATTTCGGAATTCATGGCATCTTGCCATAAAGCGGAGTCGATACCTTGTATCGCTTCCTCATACGTAGCCGGTTCGTCTTCCTCAATAAGATTAATATCCACATGAGGTGAGATCAGAAACCCATACCTCTCAGGTTGTTTTCTGACTCTCTCCGACCTACGCGGTTCTTGTGTATTCGAAGATTGTGGTACAGTTTCATCCCTGATGAACTGTTCATGTTCCGTTAAGGATTCTGTGCCAGGAACAGTATCACTCCGATTTTCATCGAGTTCTACTTTCCTCCCACTAACCACTGCATTTAGGAATTCCTTCTCAAGGAAAACCGCATGTAGAGCAACAAATATTTTGTTCTCTTGTGGGTGATAGAAGTAATATCCTTTGGTTTCCCTAGGATATCCTACAAATAGGCATTTATCCGATTTGGGTTCTAGTTTGGTACCTTCCAAACGTTTGACGTATGCCCAGAATCCCAAATCTTCAGGAATGAGAAACCCGGTTTCTTTCCTGTCCATATTTCATACGGAGTCTGTTGAACAGACTTTGACGGAACCTTATTCAAAATAAGTATTGCACTGTTCAATGCATATCCCCAGAAGGAAATAGGTAGCTCTGTGCGACTCATCATAGACCTTACCATGTCTAACAAAGTTCGGTTTCTCTATCGGACACACCGTTTAATTGCGGTGTTCCTGGAGGAGTCCACTGTGAAAGAATACCATATTCTTTCAAGTAATCAAGAAACTCATTGCTTAAGTATTCGCCACCACGGTCCGACCGTAATGTCTTAATACTTTTGCCGGTCTGTTTTTCTACTTCGTGTCGAAACTCTTTGAATTTCTCAAAGGTTTCCGACTTGTGTCTCATAAGATACACATAACCATAACGCGATGCATCATCCGTAAAGGTTACGAAGTATTCATATCCACCTCTAGCCTGGCTAGACATGGGCCCACATACGTCACTATGAACGAGGGCTAACAGTTCGGTGGCACGTGCACTTTTACCGCTAAAAGGTGATTAGGCATTTTGCCTATTAAACAAGATTCGCAGACGTCATATGAATTTGGATCAAATCCGTCCAAGTACCCACTCTTCGAAAGTGTGGATATGCGAGTCTTGTTAATGTGTCCCAGACGACAATGCCACATATAAGTTCATCTTTGTTACTTAGTTTAAGCCTTTTGTTTGTTACATTATATGTTTGAGATTGATTTATATTCAAAATAAAAACCATTATTTACATCAGCAGTGCAAATCTCCATATCATTTTTATACATAAAACACCCAGTGTTTCTAAATACAAAAGTATACCCACATTGGGCTAACATAGATACATAAATAATATTCCTAGTCAAACTAGGTACATAATAACAGTCTGTAAGTTTAAGTACATGCCCCAAGGGAATTCCAAAACAAAAGTGCCAACGGCCAAAACGGCGACTCGTGTCCCATTTCCAACGCGGAGGTCAATCTCTCCTGAGGCCAGTCTCCTGCTAATCTGCAGATCCTGCACATCAGTACATATATGAGTACCACAACCAGAATCAAAAATCCAATTTTTAAAACTAGTAGTAGACATGTTTATTTCTATAACAAACATACATGAAGCCGGTGTCTTGCCCGCTTTGATTTCCTTCATGTGTGCCTTGTACTCGCGACAGTCACGCTTCCAGTGACCCCACTTCCCGCACTACAGACATACATCTTGGGATTTGTCCTTACCCTTCCCAGAAGGTTTTGACGATTTGGCCTTGCCTTTCTTCTTCTTCTTCTTTACACCTTCAGTCGCCTTGGGCCAAGCCCTCGGAGTCTGAGATGTTGAAGCGAAGTGCGCCTCGCACTTTTTGTCCTTTATGAGCTCTTTTTCTGCTTTGCGTAGTGTGGACATCAACTCTCCAAGAGTTTGGTCATCATATTGTAGTTCATGATGAACCCACTCCAAGTGTCGGGGAGAGACTGTAAGATCAAATCTATTGAAGTCTCACCCTCGAAGACAATGCCCATCTATCTCAGCTGCTCAATGTCAGCAATCATCTGTGACACATGGTGCTCAACAGATGTACCTTCTGACATGCGAGCACGAATAGCTTCTTCTGTAACTCATATCTCTGCGATCTAAGATTAGATTGATGAAGGTCATGCAACTTCGCCATCATATTATAGGGATCCAATCCATTGTTCTGACGACGGAATTGTTGAGTCATAGCAGCAAGCATTATAGATTGAGCAGTGAAGTTGTCATCGCTATGAGTCTTCCAAAGCTCTAGCTCAACTATCTGATCAGATCTAGGCTTAGGCCCAGAGGTCTCTCTATAGTGTAGAACAACTTCTCGGATCCCAGGACAATCCTTAGATTCTTGTGCCAATCTTGAAAGTTTGTGCCATTAAAGACATTGTCGCCCATAATAATATCTCTAATGTTTAACTTTCATCATTAATCTGTCATCTTAATGTAATCAAACTATTCATTCATTATGGTATCTAACTGTTACAATTACAGTACTAATATAAGAAAATGAAAATAATAAATATATTAGCCAAATAAATATGAACGAAATATTGCGCGTAAAGCCAAGTATTGAACGAAATTGCAAATTCAATACTGGCCTCCCACTATTTTCGGCGAGCCTCTAACCCTCTGTTGAGTACTCGGGAAACCTAGTTTCCTAGTGGGCTAGGATCCCATTAAATAACACATAACCTTGACTTTGGCCAACAAGTTGTATGATATTTAAGTAGGTAGATCTCTAAGATCAATTGGATCTCATCAAATTCCTAGATCCGGTAGGTGGACCTCCAAGTCCGAAACATATATAATATATATGCCAATATATCCAATATATTTTCCTAACCTTTTTCCTCTGAATCAACTAAGCCTTAGCTTTGGCACAACAAGCTTAATGATTCCAGTTAAGCGGAACCCATTGACTTTGGAAAGCTTCGTAATCGATGTTGATGGACAAGAAGTGATCTTGACTTTGGCCAACAAATCACAACTTGGACAAGACATATGATATGGAACAAAGCCTTCATGATTCAAACACATCCGAGATGGACAAAGGTCTTGACTTTGGCCAACAAACCAGTGCCAATCTTGGATCTTGAGAATGAATCATTCAATCAAAGGAAAACGCTTAATATTTGTTGAGGGTTTTTCGCGTAAATTGGCAACCAATTTATTATCTTTTATTAGGTCTGATCATTCACCCTTAAGCATGCATTCTAAAAGCATAATAAGGCGCGGTAAATAAATTAATAATGATATGCGGATGGATATCTCACAGATTGTTCCTAGAACAAATCACTCTATTTCCCCTCCCCGGCTAGCACTATTCTAACTTCTACCCAATTACATAATACAATTAGAGAAACCTCATTAACATTGAGGGAATTAGGTGAGAAGAGAATTACAAAGAATCGAGAGATAAGGCTGGACAAGCAGGTCCAATTTAATAAATTCTAAATTTACAACAATTTCCAAAATTGCCTTTCCCTTCTAATATCCATCTGATATACATTATTCATACAACACATCCATGTATTCACACAAAGCATGTTATTCAATCAATCTAATCCAATTAATTATCTTTGAATAAAGTGATCATCCAATGTTCAAACAACGATTTGATTTGCGCGAGTCCAACTCGTTTAAGAATATGTACTCAAAGTACGAATTCTTGAATTATATCGAACTACAATTTAAATCTAATTTAATTTGTATTCAATACTAATTCTATATTTAATTCCAAATTAAATAATTACATTTTTTAATGCGCCTTTACGACTTAATTCTAAATCTAATCTTAATGGGTCTCAAAGCCCAATTAACATCCAATGTCAATTTAATTAAAGTCTAATGGGCTTTCAATTAATTTCTTAAGGCATGGGTTTGGTCAATATGGGTCAAACCCAAATATCAAGCCCAATTAAGGAATCACCTTATTTGCCAAGAAATCAATTTTGGCCCATTATGCCCAATTAAATATTTAAGGCCCATTAGTTATATTTGGACTTAATGGAATGGTTTAGGCCCAATTTGGATCCAATCCAATTGTCCTAAACCAACTTGGCCCAACCAAGCTCATTAGGCCCAAATACAACATATTTAGCCCAATTCCAAATTAAGCCCAATTAATTAAATTCTAATTTTCCAAATATCAAAATTTAATTAATTAAAGTGTATTGCACTAATTAATTATCTAAATTAATATTTCCAAAATATTAATTTAATCAATTAATCATGCATTAATATTTTCAACACATGTCCAACATTATTGAATCAAAATCAACTCATTTCATGCTTCTCAAGTCACGGCATTATGATGATTTTATATCTGATTTTTTATTTTAATCCAATTAAATCATAATCAATATTTATCATGTCTTTAAACTCATCCAAAGATTTAAAAACAAAAACACCCTGACCTAGGGTTTCATATAGCATTCGGCCAAGCCACTAAAGTTGGGGAAAATTAATCCAATTAATTTTGCTTAAAATTGATCATGCATAACTCTAAGTTATCAACATACAAACATACTCAAACAAATAATTTGATTAAAAGAAGCTCAAATCAAAAATACCCAAATTTTAGTATATAAAAGCTAATGAAATTTCATGTTCAAATAGGCTTCATGATACCATTGTTGGGTTTCTAAGGTCATCCCAAGATCATATAAAGCATGAAACATGTGAATACTAAAAGTAAGAATGACGGAAACATACTTACAATGAACGGATGGGTTGTGTTTTGATAACAAAAATTTGCTTTGAGAAGTCCTCCAAGATCTCCTCTTTGAATGATGAATCCAAGCTCCAAGCTTTGAGATTTGAGATTCCAAGCTCTTGGGAATGGTTTCCCTATCACCTTGAATGATTCCTTGATGTGTGCTAGCACTAGAAAATTTGCAACAAATTCCTAATTGTTCTTGCAAGTTTCGGCCAAGAGGGTTTTAGGAGGAGAGAGAGTTTTGTTTTGTGTCTTTTTGTTTTCTAAAACAATTACAAGTCTTATGAAAAGTCAAAGGCAAAAAATTTGGTATATCCTTTTACAAAAAGGTTAAAGCAAATTTGGAGGGAAAAAAGCAATTAAAGCTTCCAACAACTCTTATCACAAATAGTGACTAGATGTCAATCACAAAAAGGTGACATGACTTCCATCACTAAAGTGACTTGCGATGTGACTTGTGGGCCCCACTTTAATTCAAAATCTGAGTGGGCCCGCAAACACATCCGGGGCTCGGGTTCGTTAATTTCGAATTAACGAATTTTCCGTTGCGACGTATTAAATCAAATTTAATTAAACAATTATGTCTAGTAAAATTACAATTCATGTCGCTCGCGAATTAATTCTAATTAATTTATTTGCCCGAATTAAAATCTAATTTTAATTCCGTTATGAAATCTAATTTCATTTAATATATCAAATATATTATTTTATCGATTAATTCCAAATTAATCGTTCTCTCTCTTCAAATAGTATTTTATCACAGATAAAATCTCTGTAATTAATCCTAGATTAATTATGTTCGAATCATACGTCATCGGTGAATCTTCGGGAAGCGACCCATGAGATCCCTAGATATGTTGGCAGTAAATCCGGTCGTCGGACTATCCGAACACGTATGTACCTGGTATGACGTTCTTACCGATTTACGAGACATGGTTGGCTTCTAGCAAAGCACCGTGCCTACCCAATTCTCCAGAAATATTCTTAAAGGAAATATAATCTTGTCAGACGTAGTATACGTAGTATTGCGTATTGCGATCCAGTATCGGATGTCACATGCAAGGCCTTGGGTTGGAAAAGTGTATGCCTCGTACGAAGCATATATCGGATCACAAGCAACTAGTCTCTTTAATCGAATAATCATGACCTTGTCATATTATCCCGATGGTTGCAACCCATAGATATACCAGGTTTGTATCCCTGCTTGATCATCATCTCCATATGACTGAAGTGATACTTCCGTCTTGACATCACACCCAATACACTACGATTCTCAATAAACCCAGAAGAGGCGTACACAGAACCTGTTAAGTCCTGGACGACCAAACAAAACAAAGCGTATTGATTGTCGCAAGTACTAGCGATGCAATCTCAGGGTAAAACCAAATACACCTACTCTGATGCGGATTCCAATAGACACATAGCCTACTACCAATGGGATTCTGAGGGGTCTATCCAGAGCGAAGCTGTTTCCGTACCATCGGTAAACACAACCTCCTATCACACTTGCATAAGTATCCAATACTTAAATATATGAGAACTATGATGTTACGCTTCCATAACACGTACAAGTGCAATACTAGTCTATTCCGCATTATCGATGTCCAGTCTCGATAATACTACGACTAAGGATATTTAATGATTAAACCTTTATGGATTGATATTGTCTCATATCTTATAATCCGGAACTAATCATAAGGACTTTTATCATTTATATATTTAAGTAATCAAATTACAAAATGATAAAATGTAATTTACATTGTCACATAGTTAATTTGTACAAAAACTACAATGTCTTTTACAAACAGTGACGTTATGGGTCATAATTGGCCAACAACACGGTCGTCCATATGCATGCGCAATACTTCTGGGCACTCATATTAGGCAATAGGGGTGCCCATGTGGACGCCCATATATGGCTATACATGTAGGCGCCCGTGTGAGCGTTCGTATGTGCCTCTGCATGTAGGTGCTCACTCAAAAATATGGGCGCCCGCGTTTGCCAATGCTTGTGGGGGCGCCCGCTCAACAATATGGGTGCTTGAGCGCTCAACAGGTCGTCTATTGTAAAATACATCATAAAACTATGAAAATTTTAAGTTACTAACCTTATTTGATTAATTTTCAAGTAATGAATTGAGCTTTTCAAGATTTTCTGGCTCAAGTTGGGAAAAGATTTGCATGAAAGAAGTGTGAGATTAGTGGAGATTTTATGGTGATGATATATGAGAAATTTATATTTTATTTTTAACTTGAAAGGGAAGGCAATTTAATCTCAAAAATATTTATTTGATCATAAGAAATATTTTTCAAAATGTAGGTCAATTTTTATAATGGAGATAAGAAATGGCTCATTTTCTTAAATTTCCCAAACCATTATATCTTGCGTGGCTATCCAAAATTGCAAACGGATCAAAACCTCTACGAGGAGAGTCACAAGATACTTGCAAATGTCCCGCCAATTCAAATGATTCAAAAAACCGTTACTGCAAACAAAACCAAACCCCTAATTTCCCTCGCCCAAAAATGCAAAACCCTAAACCAACTCAAGCAAATCCATGCTCACCTCCTCAAATCCTACTTATTCGTAAACCCACTCGCCCTCGGACGTCTGCTCTCTGTTGCCGCAATCTCCAAAAATACATCTTTCTTCTCCTACGCTCGCTCGATTTTCAATCATTCTTGTCACAGAAACACCTTTATGTACAATACGATGATCAGAGGTTATATGCAGGCTAATTTTCCGAAACACTCCGTTTTGTGTTACTTAGATATGTTGAGTATGGGGTTTGAGGCTAATAATTTTACGTTCCCGCCATTGATCAAAGCTTGTATAAATATTGGTCATTTGGAAGAATTTGGGGTTTTTGTTCATGCCCATGTTGTTAAATTTGGATTCGGTGAAGACCCTTTTGTTGTTAGCTCGTTAATTGAGTTATATGCGTCGACTCATAAAATGGGAACTGCACGAGTGTTGTTTGATAAAAGTCCCGATAGAGATGTTGTTACATGGACGGCGGTGATTGATGGATATGGTAAAATGGGCGATGTTGAGAATGCGAGAGACTTGTTTGAGAAAATGCCTCAGAGAAATGCAGTATCGTGGAGTGCGATAATGGCAGCTTATTCTAGGATTAGTAACTTCAAAGAGGTGCTTTCTTTATTCAGACGAATGCAAGAGGTAGGCATGAAGCCTAATGAGTCAGGTCTTGTGAGCGTGCTCACAGCATGTGCTCATCTTGGTGCAGTTACTCAAGGTTTATGGGTTCATTCATATGCTAAGCGATACAATCTTGTTAAAAATGTGATCTTGGCCACTGCATTAGTTGACATGTACTCAAAATGTGGTCATGTGGATTCAGCTCTATCGGTTTTTGAGGGGATTTCTAATAAGGATGCTGGAGCGTGGAATGCAATGATTTCAGGTGTTGCGATGAATGGAGATGCCAAAAAATCACTTGAACTATTTGATAGAATGGTTAAAAGTGGGACACAACCCACGGAGACAACATTTGTTGCAGTCCTCACGACTTGTACGCATGCCAAGATGGTCAATGAGGGTCTTAATTTGTTTGAACAAATGAGTGCTGTCCACGGGGTTGAACCCCAGCTTGAGCATTATGCATGTATTGTTGATCTCTTGGCTAGGGCAGGTATGGTAGAGGATGCCGAGAAGTTTATAGAGGAAAGAATGGGAGGGCTAGGAGGAGGGGATGCTAATGTGTGGGGGGCGCTATTGAGTGCATGTAGGACTTATGGGAGGGTTGAAGTGGGAAATAGAGTCTGGAGAAAGCTGGCTGAAATGGGAATAACTGATTGTGGTACTCATGTGCTTTCGTATAATATCTACAAGGAAGCTGGTTGGGATATGGAAGCAAATAAAGTCAGAAAATTGATCTCAGAGACTGGAATGAAGAAGAAACCTGGTTGCAGTGTGATAGAGGTGAATGGTGTAGTTGAAGAGTTCCTTGCAGGTGATAATCGTCAACCGCAGGCAGGAGATATATACAGGATGGTCGATTCTTTTTCTAAAATGTCAAATTTGGTGGACGTTTTGTGAAATGTGCCTCTTTTTTTTTGGAGGATTTTTCATGTGGAATTTGTTTCTTCATTCATCTGTCAGTGAAATAATTTGTACTAATTTTTTAATGCAGTAGCTACTCATTTTTTCACGTACATCTGCATTCTTCTAATTTATTTTTATTTTTTGAAAAGAAAATGTTGACGGCTGGTTTTCGTCTCAGGGACAATAAAGGAATATTGTTCCCGGGATTAACCTTTAAGCAGTGAATTTGTTTGGTTATGGGAAACCAAAAGCAAACTTTGACAGAAAGAGGTAAAACACTCAGATTGGCATAGAGAGTTAACGTGGTTCGGCGAATTGAATCCAACCTACGTCCACGGGCACAAAACGGATGGGTGTTTTTATTACTGAAATATCATCGGCTGACCTGTTTTGTGGTCGGTCAGTGTGAAGACCGTATCTTTTGGGGTTACAGAGTTATTCAACTTTTTCCTCTGTGATCTCTTTTGTAAGTGGATAATTGACTCTTCTAGCTTTTTTCTCACAAAATCTTCCTTTACAAATACATTCCCCTCTCCTATTTATACTAAAAAGAGGCGGTTACATGCCTCCTCTAGTGGACACTTCCCATGTGAATTTATTAATGGGATTTTCCCCCCAAGGCCACTTGGACGAAAATATCTTGTTTCCATCATCACCATGTCCCATCATCTTATCTTGTAAGGATAGCGTCCCATCACCTTATCCAATAAGGATGAGGCGGTAGAAAATATCTTGCTATCTGCTCGGTCTTCACGAGGTCGGCCCCAACGATCCCTGATATGAGAGAAACTGTTGCCGATCTGATGGTATCCGACTAGCCGTGCTGAAGTGGTCGGCCATTGTTACCAAATGCTCGGCCTCCTCTGCCGGAACATGTTAAATTATACGGTCTGCACCATCCTTATGGTCGGGTCGGCATTAAGGATCTAAATCAAAAAGGGAGTTACCCTTTCTACCCTTGTCGCACTGTTCAAATGCCTTGGTGCTTGAAAATACCTCCAACATATGTCCCCTAGTTCTTGGTTCCAACAAGTGTACGAGTTGGTGCCAGAAACTATATATAAAAAGAGTGGTTCTTCTGATAAAACTGGTGGCCGATCATTGGAGAAGAATTTCATCGGTCTATACTCATCTCGTTCTCGGTCTGACTTTTTCCCAACTGAAGTGAAATTTCTTTGTTGCCCTTCTACAAACCGCCCCTCGAGACGCGCAACCGTCACATCCTCTTAAATGCCCATCAGATCACTGCTAGGGTTTAACGGGAGCCTGCCACTTGTCATTCATCTGTCGCTCTCCCGCCAAAAAGTAAACAATTCATCCGCTATTGTCAGCCCAAAGGACGCCCGATCTCAACCGTCCATCTAACTCTGAAAGTTTACTTTAAAAAGCGACATGTGGCGTTCATCCGACGCTTTTGCTTAATCCAACGGCCATTAAAGCACCGAACAGACTATAAGAAAATAGAGAGGACACTGTTGCCTTCCTTTTACGAACACTTTGAACTTCTCCTCCTGTAAAAGCTCTTCTCTCCCAACAGCGACCAGCAAACTTAACGGACGACCAGACTGCTCCGATCAATCTTCAACCTTTTCAAAAGGAAACAAGTAAGTCTCCAGAACGACCTCCTTGTTTTTGCATTTCACATGTTGGACATTCTGCGGTTTCTTCTTCTTCATCTTTTTCTTTTTGTTTGTGCTGTGTTCTTTGCATGTGATGAAGCATATATTTTTTTATATATATCTTGGCGGAGCGTATATGTGTTTGGCTTGATGTAACTAAGAAGAAACTTTCTGTTTTTATGGATTTTGGTAGGGCGTATAGAGACTATAGGTTTATCTGTCGGCCTTTTAGGGTAATTATCTGAGCTTTGTATGCATTAAAGTAGTTACTGACTAACCTTTTTACCCACTTCGTCGGCTTAGGAATGTCTGATAGTGAAACCTCTTCGGAAAAACCTTCAAAACCTCAAAACGAGCCTTCTTCAAGTTCGGAAGCATCTAAAATAGAAGATGCTGACACCACCCCTACTCCCTCTGAAACTGAAAATGACACCTACCGTCTTAGAATTCCTCGGAAGGATCCGGAGCCCGGTGAGCTCGACCACTCGACACTTGACATGAATCGGCCTTCCAAAATAACGGATGACGATCTGGAGCTGCTCCGACAACGCTATGATATCCCAATAGACGTCGTTCTTGAAGTTCCTTGCTCATATGATCGTGCTAGCCAGCCCGATGAGGGATCAATGGCTCTTCTTCCAGCCTTCTTCGAGTGTGGCCTCCGGCTACCAATTCAACCCTATTTAGGCTGGCTGTTAGCCGAGATGGAGATCGCCCCTTGTCAGCTAAGTTTGAACAGTTGGAGGATTTTGGCCGGTCTTTACGTAATTTGGCATTGGGCGGGCCTTGGCGAACCGACCCTTGAGGAGGTTAAAAGGCTGTATAGACTGAAGGCCAACCCTCGAACTCATCACGGTTGGTATTACCTCTCTGCCTATGCCGAATCATCGAACATTGTCCGCAAGCTCCCTGACTCCAACAAAAACATCAAGGATTCGTGGTTCTGGGCTTCGGGGAACTGAAGACGAGTCCTGAGAACATATGAAGAGGATACTTCAATTCCATATATCTTCAGATCGGAAGGTTATGACCCTAACTCTTAGTGTTTCTGCTTCTTCCTTTCGCGATGAGATTCTAACTTCTTGACCATTCTCAGCCTGCTGGAGGGATGCTCCCAAGGTCTCTCATCGAGTCCGGATGCGAATAACACTCGCTCGGCGTCATGCTGACTTCTGGAAGAATCTGGTTAATGATGCAGCTTTCGTTGAATCGGGCCTTATCTGAACCGTCCCCCCGAAGATTTCTGGGCGGATAGGTAGATTCTTACTAACCTCCAAACTAACCCTCTTGTTTGCCAGACATAATGATGACTTCAAACTTATTCGAATTCTGATCTGACCATGTTATTGCCTTTGCCTTTTGCAGGAATGTCAAAGAGACCAAAATACATTGAACAATTGGCCGGTGTAACAAAGAAAACCGGCCAATCTGGAGCCGGGCCTTCTCGGAAACGGCCAGCAGCTGCTGAGACCAAAAGGATGGCTGAAGAAGCGGCCCCGCTGATTGTCCAAAGTTCGGCTTCCGTTTCCAGGGCATCTCTACCAACAGCCGCCCGACCTGTCAGCCCCCAAAGCCTACGAGAAAAAGGAGACGTCTGATTGGGGTAGGGGAAGTCGAGCTCGCTCGGGAGATTGAGGAAGACCCAATTCTGAGTAGAGAACATGTTCGGAAAGAGAAGAAAATGTCGGAGGGCCCCTCCAAAAAATGGAAAGTCGTCGTGATACTTGGTGCCGAGGACCTCAGCTAAGACATAAGAGAGGCCATTTCCCATCTTGTACCGGCGATCAATGAATTGGTTGAAGCAGTCCCTCCGGTAAAGATCCCGAAGTATGAAGACTTTTCCCCCGAGGATGCAATCTCTGCGGTTTGTTCCCAAACGGCTAAGGTAACGAATTTTATCCAACTTCCGTTCCGAATCCGAGACTTAAACGGGTTTCTGACTTTCTATTTCTTTCCGGCAGATAAATTATCTGACTTCTCATAACAAAGATCTCTTCCTGAGCCTTCTATCTGAAGGAGGCCAAGCTCAGAGGCTCCAGAGCAGAATCACCGAGATGGAGGCCGCACTGGCCAAAAAAGACGAGGAGATAAGGAGCCTGGAGCTGGCCGCTGCTGAAGTTCACTCGACCAATAAATCTCTCAAGTCTGCGGCTTCCGTGGAAAGGAAAAATGTCGAGACTGCTAAGAAAGATTTGGAGATGGCCCAGGCTGACAATAGGGTCCTGAGGGTGGCGATATGCAGTCTTGAGTCCAAGCTGAGGGCCAAAGACGAGGAGCTCAGAAAGAAGGAAGCTCAGTTTGAGGAAGAGCGGGATGCAATTAGACTGGAGGAAGTCGGGGATTGTGCTGATATTATCCCGATGGTGCTGCCTAACTTGGATATGGGACCAATACATGCGGCCATCTGATTCTGCAATGGGGAGATCCCCCAATAAGAACTTCTGAAATGGCTGCCATCTTCTTCTGAAGAAGTCCTGAACCCCGATCATATTTCAGCTTTCCTGGCGTCTCCCACTCCTGAAGAGAACCAACCAGAAGGTCCTGCTCCTGAAGCTATAATTGTCGAGGCCCCTTTAACCGCTCATATGGAAGCAATTATCCCTCCCCCTGAAGTTGAGCCTAGCCACCTGCCACCCGAACTTATTGAAGAGGAACCAATCGCCCATGTGCGGGCCGATGAGTAGGGGTAACCCGTATGGGGCCCTTTGTAACCTTTTGAACAAAAAATTCATTTTGTAATAACTCTTTACAATTCCATTTTCTTCTTGTAAATGCATGTTTTACTGTGCTTCTGGCTTTCTAAAATCGGCTTCGATTGCATTCTAGTAAATTTCCGGTCGAGGTCTGGCCGACTGAGGAGGCGAACTGGTGGGACATAATCCGACCCCAAGCTAAGAGAGAACACTTGGTCCTGGGGGAATATTACATCCCCAGACCAAAAGGCTGACTCGGTGGGACGTAACCCGACCCCGAGCTGAAAGGAACACTTGGTTCTGGGGGAATATTACGTCCTCAGACCAAAAGATTAACTCAGTGGGACGAAACCCGACCCCGAGCTCAGAGAGAACACTTGGTCCTGGGGGAATATTACGTCCTCAGACCAAAAGTCTGACTCGGTGGGACGTAACCCGACCCCGAGCTGAGAGGAACACTTGGTTCTGGGGGAATATTATATCCCCATACCAAAAAGTTGACTCAATGGGATGTAACCCGACCCCGAGCTGAGAGAGACCCCGAAACCTCGACGGAACGGATCCAGCCCCGAGCCGATGGTACACAGAGGGCTCGGCGGAACGAATCTAGCCCCGAGCCAAATAAACCATGAAGCCTCGGCGGAACGAATCCAGTCCCGAGCCGATAGCACACAGAGGCCTCGGCGGAATAAATCCAGCCCCGAGCTGAATAAACTACGAAGCCTCGGCGGAATGAATCCAGCCCCGAGCCGATGGCACATAGAGACCTCGGCAGAACGAATCCAGCCCCGAGATGGCACACAGAGGCCTCGGCGGAACGAATCCAGCCCCGAGCCGAATAAACCATGAAGCCTCGGCGGAACGAATCCAGCACTGAGCCGAATATTAATCAAGACTTACACAGAAGGGAAGTAAATCAACCTTCGAGGCTCTGCTAACACTAGCGCGGGCGTCCCCTTGCCAGACCAGCGAAAAACAAAAAATAAAGATTTAGAACAAAATTGGTAAAAGGTGGGGGTGACTTAGCACATACCCCAAATGAAAAAATTTCACAAGTGCAAATAACAACGCGGATGCCTCAAGACAGTGTCATGTCCGAGGTCTCCATAACATAATTTTGAATCTTACAATTTGACGTCCCGGTGAGCCGAGATATGGATCGGTGAGCGGCCGAGACCCTAAGGGCAAAAAAAACCTCATTATGCTTGAGCGGCTCTAGAGCCTGCAAACGCCACGAGGGCAAAGTCCTCCCGTGTTATGTTTCTCTTTGATCCAAGTGGTCAAGCTAAACCAACGGGAACACGCTCCCCGTAGTCGCATTCCCTAAACCGGTTAGGCAGATTCTTTCACGGGGGAATTCCCTCCCCACAGTCGCCATCCCAGGGTGATACTGCTGACTCGGTTGAGCAAATTGCTTTACGGGGGCACTGCCTCCCCGCGGTTGTCATTCCGAGATGTCCCTCAAAAATACAAGTCATAGGGTAGTTACGCTCCGGCCTCAAGAGTCTAATACTGCCACGAGGGGTTCACGCGCTCCCTCATGCACTTCATCCCTTGAAGCGATCCAGATCCGCCTAAAATGAAAGGAACCAGACCGGCGCGCTTCCACCCGGGGGTTTGATACTGACACCAGTGTTTGGTGTGCCACGGATTTGGTGCCCTTTCTGACCCCAAATCATCCATTTGCATTGAGCATGTCCTCGGAATATCGAACATAACTTTCACATTCAATTAAAAAACAGGCAAAAAACAGACAAGCTTCTTAATTTAAGACAAGCTTCATATTCATAGGACATAGTGCCCTTCTTACAACTCTATGTGGGTCATTTTAAGAGACTTTATAACTAAGTTTTTTAACCTTGATTGGGTTGATCATCGGACTTTTCTGAAGAAAAAAAAACTTACTGAAAATACTTCCTCGGTATTTCAGCATTCCAAGGTTTTTTTAGTCGGATGTCGTCCAGTTGTTCCAAAAGATAGGCACCCGGCCTCACAATTTCCACAACCCTATACGGCCTTTCCCACTTGGCACCCAACGAACCTTCCTATGGCCTACGGGTATTCAGAGTTACCCTTCTCAAAACTAAGTCGCCTGGAAGGAAAGACCGGGTCCGAACTTACTTGTTGTAGAATCGGGTCATTCTTTGTTGATAGATCGCAGTCTTCATAGCCGACCTCTCCCGTTTTATTCGATTAGGTCGAGATGAATTCTGATGAGCTTCTCATTTTGCTCGTCTTCAAAATACTGAACCATGTGGGTAGTCATCCCAATTTCTGCCGGAATGACCGCCTCGAACCCATAAGATAAAGAAAACAGGGTTTCTCCCTTTGAGTCTTTGCAGGTGGTCCGATGTGCCCATAGTACCTCTGGTAATTCTTCGACCCATAACCTCTTGCAAACTCCAAGCCGAGCCTTAAGATTTGCTTTGATAGTTTTGTTGGCAGCCTCGACCTGTCTGTTGGACTTGGGATGGGCAGGTGAAGCAAACCTTAAGGCGATCTGGAGATCCTCATAGAGCTTCATGAAGCCTTTGCTGTCGAACTGCTTCCCATTATATGTGATGATGGCCCGGGGAATCCCGAACCTGCAGATAATATTCTTCTTCAAAAATTCAGTCGTTTTATTCTCTATGATTGCGGACAAAG
>SKCR01038843.1:0-65000 GCA_019454045.1 Zanthoxylum bungeanum | reverse complement strand
CAATCTAATTAAAAGCTTTAACTTTGTGTTAATCATATTTCAATATTTCAGATCCTGTCTCGTTGGTTATATATATATATAATATATATATATATATATATATATATATATATATATATATATATATATATAAAAGTTAAAGACTTTTACGCCTCCTCATTGCACCATGTGGCGACTTTATATTTAAGTAATAAAATTAAATTAATAAATAAAAATCATATTATAATAAAAATACATATTATAATTTTTAAGAATTCTATTATAACAATAAAACATAGTAAACTATCATATTAAAATAAAAAAATATTATTAAATTATTTACAATTAAATTTTTATTATTAAATTATAAAATTAAAATAATAAATTATTAACATAAGAAATCTATTACAATATAAAAACATAATATACTATTAAAGTAAGAAACCTATTAATTTAATTAATAAATTAATATTTTAATTTATTATCGTTAAATTATAAAATTAAAATAAAGAAACATATTTTAATTTCTCATTAAAATAAAAAACATACGTAACATTTAATCGCTATATTTAACCTGTACAATTAATTTTTGTAATTAAATTATAAAATTAAAATATCCTTAAAATTTTATTTTGTAATAAATAAAAAATATATTACAGTAAAAATACATAATTGTAGACATTGTATTTTTACAGCCCGATTAATAGTCTCTTATGAGGACACATCTGAAGAGTTTAAGGAAGTTCTAAGGTTTAATGTTGGAAAGGAAAGAAACCCCAAAAACCTAAAAGCCAAAGTTCTGGCCGGACATCATCTATATCCGGCCGGGTATGGACCATCATGTTCGGCCGGATCTTCTTAAAGTCTGGCTGGATATGTATCAGATTTCCAAAATAGTAGAAGGACTTGATCTTGTTTCCCTTTTAATTTGTTTCTGTAATATAAAGCTTTCATTCTTAATCAGTTTCCCTAATAATCTATTCCATTAACAATTATTTTCCTTATCAAATAGATCATTTCCCTAATAACCACAACCTTTGTACTATAAAAAAACTCACGTTCTTCACAGGGCAGACATTGAAGATTCATTCAAGAAGAGACAGAAAAACGTTACCAACCAACAGAGAATGAAAAACAGAGAGCAAAGAGCGAGTAACATTTAGCAGAAACCAATCACCTTGTAAACCATATCAAACTCCAAAACACATACAACAACCCAATGATTCTTTCCAGCAAGAGACCAAAACAACAAGATTAATCTTCAACGGTGTTCTCGGAACTGAGTAACACTTGAGGTGCGACTTGAGGGCCCATAAAACTTAAACTCCGCATTCAAAACTCTGACGCTGCATATCCGGGCGGATATCTTATATGTCCAGCCAGACATGCATCTGTCACACTTAAAATCTAACCATATGATGGCTGCAGCCGGCCTCTGATTTTTCATGGTATATAGTATGGAAATCCATATGTAGATTCCATAGCTGAATCCGAACAGATGGTAGTATGATTTACATTCGGGATACAACTCCATGTACCACCATGAAATAAATGCACGTGGTATTACCTCTTTTTTATATTTATTATGTTAAATTCATGTGTGCTATTTGATTCACTATTATCACTATTAATGTCTGATTGTCTGTTTTGGTTATTGCCTCATAACTGTAACCTGGAATTTTCAATTACCTGTGTGTTGAGCCTATGTTTCTGATTACGTAGCAAAATCCGGCTAGATTTCTTGTAAGTCTGACATGATATCTCTTAATTTTCGCCTGCCAAAAAAAGTCTGACCATGAATCCGCTAGTCCAGGCCAGGGAAATATACCTCCGGATATATTCCGCTTTATCTTTTGACTACTATAAATATTTATTTCCTTTGGTTACGATATTATTTATTGTTTGTGGGGTTGTATGCGATATATGTAGGGGATTCTCGGGTCGGGCGCAGCGGAAACTTGGGTCAAGCTGAAATCGTATTTCAAAACTTTTTCAAAATACCGAGTAGATTATTCAATATCTAATATGAATAATCTATTTGGATTTCACCTAAACCCAAAATTAATTACTCATGTGTATGATCCAATCAGATGAAGTAATAATCCGACCACAAAAGGCCCTTTGTGCTGACCACATTAGGTGCGACCAGACGAGGTCCGACCACATTAGTGCCGACCACATTAGGTCCGACCAGACGAGGTCCGACCACATAAGTGCCGACCACATTAGGTCCGACCAGACGAGGTCCGACCACATAAGTGCCAACCAAGGTCAAATAGAAGAGTATTTTACATGCATCAAATACAAATCCAAATACTCAACATAAATGAAAATCCAAAAAGGTGGTACAAGGTCAGAAACTTGAAACCAACACTTAAATCAAGTTTCTAAAACACCATTACAAGCCTCACCACAATGAAATTATTAAAGAACAATTCTAGGTCATCTAAGAGTGGGTCAATAACTCTAGAATGGCAACTAGTTTCTTAAACCATCAATAGAATACTTATTAACTCATTAGTAACATTCTATGATCTTTATACATGCTCAACCCTTTCCAAAAACTTCCATTCTCCAAAAATACATAGAATAAAGAATAGAAAAACATAAGAACATCACAAGATGAAGACCACAACAAGAGGGACATTTTTCTCTCTAATGGCAAGTTGGAAATACTTACTAAATTCCAAGCTTTTCCTTGTTTTTGCTTTTCTTTCTCTCAAGCTTCTATGTCTTCTTTCAATGGAGTTTTATGTAAAGTGTGAAAAAGTTATTAAACCTTAAATGAAACAAAACAATATATACTTGTGTATTTTTTGCCTTGGCCGAAAATTGCCAAAGGAAATTAACAAGAAATTGTTTTAATTTCATTTGAATTTCAACTTGCAACTTGATTAAATGATCATTACATTTTAATGATAAATTCAACCAAGTCCACAATTTCAACTTAGCCATTAAAACAAATATCATAACTTTAAAATATCTATACATTAATTAATTTAATCATTTAACAATTAAATAATCAATTAATTAATTAAATATAAATATATTAAATATATGTAAAATTTACATTAAATATTCAATACATATATTCATTTATGATATTAGTCAAATATCTCATTTTGACAATTGATTAATGTGTATTTGAATTAATCAAGTATTAAATGCAAATACAAAAAAATTAAGGAAATGACTATCGGGTCCCATTTCATGTATTTTGCGTTTAACCTTTAAACGATTTTATAAATAATCAATATTATTTATATATGTTGCCCTAGTGCTCTACGAGTATATTTCATTAGTGAGACTCTCTAGATTCAGGCATATCCGTCACGAAATCCAATTTCGTGTCTATAATTTATCCACCAGTAAATTATGACGACCCCGGATAAACTCGTTGAATCCTACAGGTCGAGGTAATGGCAAATGTATAATTCCTCCGTCACAGGTATCCGGATAAATCCCAGAGATATAGATGTAAATGTCAAATCTCTATGGGGATTATCCAGTCGACTATTCTATTAGCAATCTCTAAAAGAATGTTTAGAACTAGCTTCTAAACTTTACCACGGGCCCATGGTTTTATCTGATTGCTAATCATATGGACTATCTATGCTCTGGTACACAGAACTGACGGATCCTATATTGATACACATAGGACACCCTGAGGATCTATCTACACCCAATGAACATGCGGATGTCTGATCTAAATAGATGTGTGACGTGACTTCCATATAAGTGTAGAAGATGTCTAATGTGCCCACAATGGCATCTCAAGTCTAAGAATCACAAGTGCTACTCAACCTGAGAAGATTCTTATTGACGTTGGTGTACCATCCATTAAGAATCTTCGGTGAGTCGTTCAGTGTTATCCGCTATAAACACCCACACGTCTATACTAGTCTCCAAGACTAATGGTTCATTGAGAACCATTGGAATCATATATTCCAATATACGACATGTACCGGTCTTAACGGGTTTACTTTACTGACCAAGTAGTGTAAACCTTGACCAGGAACTGTCTGAGAATGACAACGTCATGATACTACTCAATGTCAGTTGCGACGCTTTTGCAACAATACCATGACTAATCATTCTAAGGTCATTACGTCTTTACCATATATAAAAATAGATTATATTATAGAAACTGCATATATTATTCATAATATAATGTTTTACAGAAGTATTCAAAAGAAATACAACCGGGAATTGGCGCTCTGAGCACCAACCCCAACAAAATCTCCCACTTACTCTAGTGCAAATAACGATTGTATCTAATACCCATCGACTCCACGTGTTTATCAAACAGCTTCGGAGGTATGGCCTTCGTCAGCGGGTCTGCTACATTATCTTCACTTGGTACCTTGCACACGACAATATTCCCTCGCGACACAATCTCTCGAATGATGTGGTACTTGCGTTCCACATGCTTCGACTTCTGATGCGCCCTCGGTTCCTTTGCTTGCGCAATGGCTCCAGTATTATCACAGTATAACGGAATCGCATTCTCGATACTTGGGACAACTCCCAATTCTGTGATAAAGTTCTTTATCCACACAGCCTCTTTTGCAGCTTCAGAAGCTGCAATATATTCCGTCTCAGTGATGGAATCAGCTGTCGATCCCTGTTTGGAACTCTTCCAACAAACTGCACCTCTGTTAAGGGTAAAGACAAATCCAGATGTAGACTTTCTATCATCGGGATCCGATTGGAAATCGGAGTCCGTTATACCCATTAATCTGCAGTTCGTTTCCTCCATAAATTATTAACTTATCCTTGGTACCTTTAAGATACTTTAGGATATGTTTAATGGCCATCCAATGGTCATTACCTGGATTGGACTGATATCGACTAGTCACGCTAACAGCGAAACTGATATAAGGCCTCGTACATAATATGGCATATATTATGCTACCCAAACACGAAGCATTAGGTTGGTTAGACATTCTAACCTTCTCATCTTCTATTTGTGGACACATCTTCTTAGAAAGATGAATCCCATGTCTGAATGGTATGTTTGCTGTCTTACAGTTACCAAAACTATACCGTTCCAAGATCATATCTATGTACGTTGATTGGGATAACCCAATCAGCCTCATTTGTCTATCTCTATAGAGTTTTATCCCTAAAACATAGGAAGCTTCTCCTAGGTTCTTCATGGAGAAATTCTTACAGAGGTATGCTTTGACGCTTTGTAACATACCTAAATCATTCCCAATGATTAGGATGTCATCAACATATAGGACTAAAAATACGACCATGCTCCCACTGGCCTTCTGATACACACAGGATTCTTCCGAATTCTTGAGAAAACCAGACGATCTAATAATCTCGTCGAATCAAAAATTCCAACTTCGTGAAGCTTGTTTAAGTCCATAAATGGACTTCTTAAGCTTACATACCATGCCCGAGTTTTCGCTGGACGCAAAACCTTCCTGCTGTTCCATATAGATTTCTTCATCAAGAAATCCATTTAGAAAAGTCATTTTGACATCCATTTTCCAAATCTCGTAGTCATGATACGCAGCTATAGAAAGTAAAATCCGAATAGACTTAAGCATTGCTACCGGTGAAAAAGTTTCATCGTAGTCGACGCCAGGTCGCTGCGTGTAACCTTTTGCTACTAGTCGGGCCTTGTAAGTCTCAACCTTACTGCCAGGCCCGCGCTTCCTCTTGTAAACCCATTTACAACCGATAGGAACAATTCCTTCGGGAAACAGAACCAAGTCCCAAACTTGATTCTCATGCATTGAGTCAATCTCGGATTTCATGGAACTTTGCCATTTCACGGAATCGATGTCCAACATCGATTCTCTATAGGTGAAAGGATCTGTCTCTTCAACTAAGAGAACATCCAGACTCTTTTCTTGTATCAAATACAAGCGTTCAGGAGGTCTAGATACCCTTTCCGACCTACGGAGTGTGTTGTTGAAGGTCCTTCATCTACTTGAACTTCAGGTTCCTCCATTGGTTCGTTGTTTTCAGGTTGGACTTCATCACTCAACCTGTCTATGATTACCACCTTCTGACAAAAATTCTACTTCTAGAAATTTTGCGAAGTGAGCTACGAACCATTTTATGCTCGGTATCATAGAACAGATATCCCCTCGTTTCGAAGGATATCCAACAAACCTAAAGTTTTGCCCTCGAGGCGAAAGCTTATCTTGCTGAGTCCCCTGACATAGGCAGGACAACGCCAAACCTTAATAATATAAGATTTGGTTTCCTACCGAACCAAATCTGATACGGAGTCGTAGGAACAGCTTTTGAAGGAATCTTGTTCAAAAGATGTGCGGCTGTTAAGAGAGAGTAGCCCCATAAGTAGTAGGGCAAATCTGTGAAACTCAACATTGATCGGACCATATCCATAAAGTCCGATTTCTCCTCTCAGACACTCCATTGTGCTGTGGAGTACCTGGAGGAGTATATTGAGCGAGAATCCCATTCTCCTTCATATAATCCATGAACTCACCACTCATATATTCGCCGCCTCGATCAGATCGAAGGCATTTAATATATTTCCCAATTTGTTTTTCTACTTCATTTCGGAACTCTTTGAACTTTTCAAAGGTTTCCGATTTATGTCGCATCAAATAGACATAACCGTACCGTGACAGATCATCGGTAAATGTAACGAAGTATGAATAACCACTGTGAGCAGTTTGACTTAGTGGACCACATACATCAGAATGTACGAGTTCCAGTAAGTTAGTGGTGCGGTGTCCAACACCAGAAAATGGGGCTTTGGTCATCTTACCCTGAATACAGATTCACAAGTTGGATAGGATTCAATGGTAAGATCTGGTATCAACCATTCCTAACCAATTGGGTAAGGCGTTTAACGCCAATGTGACAAGCCTCATATGCCAAGTTCAGTATTATTAATTACAGGTAAACTACGTTTATTAACTCCAGTATTTAATATATCTTTTGAAGTTTGCAATGTATAATGACCATGCTGGTTTGGACAACAAAGGATCTGAATATTATTACTATCATATAAATATAAAGAACTGTTCTTAATATTAATACAAAAGCCTTCTGTATCCAATACAAAAAGTGATATAATATTAGCTACACATCCAGGTACAAAATGGCATTCATTTAACAAAAGTGTCCCCATTGGGCAATGGGATCTCGCATACTCCCACTGCAACTGCATCCAAGAGTCTCCACTCCCGAACCGCAACTACATCTCCCAGGCTTCAGCCTTCTACTTTCCTTCAGCACCTGCAACGAATTGCAAATGTGAATGGGACAAGCAGATCTAAAATCCAGTTGGATGTAACGGCTTCACAAGCCAAAGATAATCAATAACTGGAAAAATAAATGTACCTGATGTAGATGCTCTATCTCTCCTCAACTGGACGATGTAATCCGGACAGTTCCTTTTCCAATGCCCGACTTTGCCGCAGTGGTGTAATTTGTCTTCAGAAGCCCTTTTGGGCTTAGCAATCTTCGCCTGTTGTTGAGGACCAAAATCCTTCTTCTTCTTTCCTTTCTTCTTCTTTCCCTTGGACTATCCTTGGGAAAAAGCAGAAAGAGAAGTAGTTCTAGGAGGGCGAGTCGGTACTCCCTTCTTAAGGTCCTCTTCTGTCGTGAGCAACATCCTATGTAGCTCCTGGTAGGTACAGACAATCCCATTCATGTTGAAGTACATCACGAACTGGCGATATGAAGCTGGAAGCGAACCAAGAATGACACTCATACCGAGAATTTCATTCAAGATGAGATTATGTTGCCTCTCAACTGATCGATCAAATCGATCATCTGAAGAACATGTGGGCTAACATCTTGCCCTCATCCAGACGCGCATGGAACAGTTTCATTGCGACTTTGTGAACAATCACTTGTTCTTGGTTCTCAAACGATTGTCTTAATCGCGTCATCATATATCTAGGAATTAGCTACCATAATATTGTTTCTTGAGTTTCAGAGACAGTGAACTAAGGATGTATGATTTTACCCCTTAAATCATCATCCTTCCAAGTTTCATAAACTTGGCGTTCCTCCTCTGTAGCATCCGCACCCACAGTAAGGGGCAACGGACACTCAAGAACATATCCCAGCTTTTCGGAATCGAGGACAATCCTCAAATCCAATTCCCAGTCAACGAAGTTCTCAGCGCCTTTAAGTTTGTTCGCATCAAGCATACGCGCAAACTGATTTGTGGATTGTGCCGCCATCGCAAATCTATCATATAGATCACGAAAAACGGTTAGCAAAAATCAAGCAGTTTCATATAATATCAAAAGCATAAACTAGATCATGGATTTTTAATCTAAAAATGCCTCTCCCACTAAATCATGCAATACTGTAATCCCCAAACAGAATACAAAGATTTAATAATTAAATTAGATATAAATAGTGAAAAGTGGATCTCGTGAATATATTTCAGCTCACAGCAGAGGCACGGTCTCGCCTACGTATATTATCAGGTAGACAACTCATTGTCAATCATTCACTAATGACTCCTTGGTTTTCCGGTCCTGGTCGTTTCTCGTTGTCGCTGCTAAGGCAGGCCCACAAGGAGACGTACCAAGGTTAAACTCGTCAATGATAAACTCAAGTTACTTGTGTAACCCTGACAGCTAGGGCACGTTCAGGATTCCGCTTTCTCTTGAATTTATCTAGTATCTAATATACATCCGGTAAAAATAAATCTTTATCGGCTACACCCTCACAGCAGAGGCACGGTCTCAGATGTAGTCACAGAGAAATATTCATAAACCGTATTTTACAAGACGGACCATATAACATGCATCAAATACATAATTACATTTAAACCTTATTAATTAGGGATTTTCCGCTAAGTGTCATACACCCTAAATCTAACCAAATTAGATTATAATAAGCATGTATAAAGTCAAGAAAACATGATTAAACATTGATTTAATTAAGGCTAATCATTTTAGGGGGCCTATAATCAGACTCGCTCTGATACCATTTTGGAGGGGATTCTCGGGTCGGGCGCAGCGGAAACTTGGGTCGAGCTGAAATCGTATTTCAAAACTTTTTCAAAATACCGAGTAGATTTTTCAATATCTAATATGAATAATCTATTCGGATTTCACCTAAACCCAAAATTAATTACTCATGTGTATGATCCAATCAGATGAAGTAATAATCCGACCACAAAAGGCCCTTTGTGCCGACCACATTAGGTGGGACCAGACGAGGTCTGACCATATTAGTGCCGACCACATTAGGTCCGACCAGACGAGGTCCGACCACATAAGTGCCGACCACATTAGGTCCGACCAGACGAGGTCCGACCACATAAGTGCCGACCAAGGTGAAACAAACGAGTATTTTACATGCATCATATACAAATCCAAATACTCAACATAAATGAAAAGCAAAAAGGTGGTACAAGGTCAGAAACTTGAAACCAGCAATTAAATCAAGTTTCTAAAACACCATTACAAGCCTCACCACAATGAAATAATTATAGAACAATTCTAAGTCATCTAAGAGTGGGTCAATAACTCTAGAATGGCAACTAGTTTCTTAAACCATCAATAGAATACTTATTAACTCATTAGTAACATTCTATGATCTTTATACATGCTCAACCCTTTCCAAAAACTTCCATCCTCCAAAAATACATAGAATAAAGAATAGAAAAACATAAGAACATCACAAGATGAAGACCACAAAAAAGAGGAACATTTTTCTCTCTAATGGCAAGTTGGAAATACTTACTAAATTCCAAGCTTTTCCTTGTTTTTGCTTTTCTTTCTCTCAAGCTTCTATGTCTTCTTTCAATGGAGTTTTAGGTAAGTGTGAAAAGGTTATTAAACCCTAAATGAAACAAAACAATATATACTTGTGTATTTTTTACCTTGGCCGAAAATTGCCAAAGGAAATTAACAAGAAATTTGTTTTAATTTCATTTGAATTTCAACTTGCAACTTGATTAAATGATCATTACATTTTAATGATAAATTCAACCAAGTCAACAATTTCAACTTAGCCATTAAAATAAATATCATAACTTTAAAATATATATACTTTAATTAATTTAATCATTTAACAATTAAATAATCAATTAATTAATTAAATACAAATATATTAAATATATGTATAATATTTACATTAAATATTAAATACATATATTCATTTAAGATATTAGTCAAATATCTCATTTTGACAATTAATTAATGTGTATTTGTATTAATCAAGTATTAAATGCAAATACACAAAAATTAAGGAAATGACTATCGGGTCCCATCACATATATTTTGCGTTTAACCTTTAAACGACTTTATAAATAATCAATATTATTTATATATGTTGCCCTAGTGCTCTACGAGTATATTTCATTAGTGAGACTCTCTAGATTCAGGCATATCCGTCACGAAATCCAATTTCGTGTCCATAATTTATCCACCCGTAAATTATGACGACCCCGGATAAACTTGCTGAATCATACAGGTCGAGGTCATGGCAAATGTAAAATTCCTCCATCACAGGTATCCGGATAAATCCCATAGATATAGATGTAAACTTCAAAACTCTATGGGGATTATCCAATCGACTATTCTATTAGGAATCTCTAAAAGAATGTTTAGAACTAGCTTCTAAACTTTACCACGGGCCCATGGTTTTATCTGATTGCTAATCATATGGACTACCTATGCTCTGGTACACAGAACTGACAGATCTTATCTTGATACACATAGGACACCCTGAGGATCTATCTACACCCAATGAACAGGCGGAGGTCTGATCTAAATAGATCGGTGACGTGACTGCCATCTAAGTGTAGAAGATGTCTCATGTGCCCACAATGGCATCTCAAGTCTAAGAATCACAAATGCTACTCAACCCGAGAAGATTCTTATTGACGTTGGTGTACTATCCATTAAGAATCTTTGGTGAGTCGTTAAGTGTTTATCCGCTATAAACACCCACACGTCTATACTTATTTCCAAGACTAATGGTTCATTGAGAAACCATTGGAATCATATATTCCAATATACGACATGTACCGGTCTCAACGGGTTTACTTTACTGACCAAGTAGTGTAAACCTTGACCAGGAACTGTCTGAGAATGACAACGTCATGATACTACTCAATGTCAGTTGCGACGCTTTTGCAACAGTACCATGACTAATCATTCTAAGGTCATTACGTCTTTACCATATATAAAGATAGATTATATTATAGAAACTGCATATATTATTCATAATAATAATGTTTTACAGAAGTATTCAAAAGAAATACAGCCGGGAATTGGCGCTCTGAGCACCAACCCCAACAATATAAAATATTCGTCTATGATTTATACATTATAAGACATATGGATCATCCATTGAGTCTGGATATTATACTGGCATCTGTAAAAGATCATTCCGAACCAAAAAAAAAAGATTTAAGGTCGAACCTTACGAGGGGTGTAGTGCGGCTTTAAATAATTCCCAGTGTCTTATACTAGGTGGTGACTCCTTTATCCTCCAATTAGTTCCCTATGAGCTAATTTGTATTCTCTACGAGCTGCGAACTCAGTAGTGTCATGGTTGCCGACGTCATAAGCATAGCGGTAAATCCTATTTTGCTCTTACAGATGGCGACTCCACTGGGGATCACTACAACCAAATTTTTGCCACTAAAAGCTCAAATTTGGCCACTAAAACAATTAGTGGAGAAATCTAATTTCGCCATTAATTCGCCACTAAGAGTGCGACACTAAAGGTTTTAGTGGCGAAACTAACTTCGCCACTAAAATCTTACTTTTAGCGCCAAAAATTTCGCCACTAATTTTTTCCGGCTACTCCCATTGTTGTTCCCAAAATATTATCACAAATATTTTTCTCAATATGCATGACATCTAAGTTGTGACGTATTAAGAGCTTGCTCCAATAGGGCAATCGGAAAAATATGCTTTTCTTCTTCCAATTATATATCAAAGAAGGGTGACTTCGTTTTCTTTTACCATTACCCTTGCCAAATGTTACATTAACACAACCATTCAGTTGGTCAATAATATCATCACTTGAAAGATGATTAGGTCGAGAACGGACATCAATTAACCCATCAAAAGATTTTTTATCAAACCTCCACTTATGATTAGCTTCTAAAAATCTACGATGCCCCATGTAACAAATTTTACGACTATGTGTAAACAATTGAGAGCATGTATCAACATTGCAAGATGGACAAGCAATGGCTCATTTAGTACTCCACCCAGATAAATTCGCATAAGCGGGAAAATCATTAATGGTCTATAATAATGCAGCTCGTAATTTGAAATTACAAGTTGTAAAAGAGTCATACGTTTCAACCCCAACATCCCACAACTCTTGCAATTCATCGATTAAAGGATCTAAATAAACATCAATGTCATTTCCAGGAGCTTTTGGACCAGGAATTAGCAAAGAAAGCATGAAAAAATCACTTTCCATACACATCCAAGGTGGTAAATTATATGGAACTAATATCACAGGCCCTATGCTATAAGAAGTGCTTAAATTTCCAAATGGGTTAAGCCTATCTGAAGATAGCCCAAGCCTTACATTTCGGGAATCCAAAGAGAAGTCGGGATGCATCTTATCAAAAGATTTCCATGCCTTAGAATCGGCCGGATGCCTCGGAACCCCATCATCAGAGCGTTTCTCCTTATGCCATCGCATATAAGATGCTAGCTTTGAAGACATGTAAAATCTTTGAAGTCTTGGTATTAATGGAAAATGACGCAAGATTTTTTGTGGAATTTTTCTTCCCTTACTTGAACAAGCACTAAGATTATCATTTTCAACTTCACAACCACCATTTCTCCATCTTGAGCATCCACAGACTGGGCAACTCTGAAGATTCGCATATTGTTTTCGATAAAGAATGCAATCATTCTTACAAACATCAATCTTAGTATAATTCAAACCTAAATCATGTGTGTACTTTTTTGCTTCATAAGAATTTTTTGTAAAATTTTCATCATAAAGGAAGACTTTTCGCAAAAGGCCAAGCAACATAGTTAGAGATTTATCACTCCAACCATTGATGCATTTTAAATGGAGAATATGAACAATAAATTCCAACTTTGAGAAACTTTTACAACCAGGAAATAACTCTTACTCGGCATCTTCCATCAATATAGTAAACTTTTCATGTACATGGTCATTTTCCTTACTATCACAACCCACTTCAGCCACACCTTCATTGAAATTAATAGATCTTACGTTTGTTATATCATGGATTAAAGGAACAGTCTCATCAAATCCATCAAAATCATCATTCCCATCAGAATCTCCATTTACTTCATTATCTTCAGTATCTTCTCCATGCAAAGACCAAATTTTATAGTCTTTTAATATCCCATAAACAATCAAATGAGTGAAAACCACATCTCTATCATGGAAATTACAATTCAAACAGTTGTAGCATGGACATCTTATTTTTCTATTGCTTCCTACCTTTTCAAATGCAAAGTTAAGAAACTCATTGATACCATTTTTATATTCTGGAGTTCGCCTATCTTTTAAACTTTTATGATTAATCCACTCTCTATTCATTGCGAAACACCTTATTTGGCTTCCTTTGTAATATCCTAATTTGAATTAACCAAATAAACATGCAATATCAGATATGGATTATAACAATATGAAAATAAAAACCAAAATAATGCACATAACAAGGCATACATTCTCAATTGACAATACTTTTCCAACTATAGATCCAGAGAATGTGCTAGCTCTGAAAGAAAAATCAAGAAAGGATTAAGTCTCTGATGATTTTTTCTAGCAAGTTAAAATATTAGTTGTATGCATTATCCTTGCCACAGCAAATCATGTGCCTCCTGTGTTTCTCTGGTGATTATTAAGTCATAATGCTATCAAATCAAGCACTAAATTATGATTCCTATTAAGACTAATTTCAGTCAATGTAGTGCTTTATTTTGTTCATTTTCTTTTCTTCAAAGCATCAAGAAACAACCTGTCTCAATCTTATTGATTTTTGTTGTCTCATCTCATCAAGTGAATTGAGAAAATTTGTACAATTTACTGAATTTCCAGTTTAAAGAAACTTACTGGGAAGGTATTTTGTTATTATTTAAATGGGAAATGATTACTAATTCAAAATGCAAGTTGTTGGTATGGTGATGCATAAACATTGAAAAGCACATTTAAGAACCATTAAAGCTTACACACAAAGGAGTAAAAGATACTAAATGAATCACCAATTAATGTTGGACGGTTTATAAGACTCAAAGAACAAACCACCAACAGGTGTAAAATTAACCCCAAAATAAAGTTGGTTTTATAATGGGCAAGATCTTGCTTTAATACAGTTTGTTATTGTATCTTCTCCTTGACCCAGAAACCAATCAGAAAATTCTCCGATTTACGATTCGTTAATAGGAGATCTTGAACTCATTTTATAAGTAAAATACTATCATCTATCTAGGATTCTCAAAACTAAAAAACACCTCTTATTATAACTAATTCACTGCCTTACAAATCAATTACACCCATCCACTCTAGGCATGCCTAATTACACTTCAATTTCACAATTTTCATGCTCAATACACAGCCAAAAATCAGCCCATTATCACTGCCGAAACCATCATCTTCCCTAAGTACCTTTTCTAGTGCATTCACACATACATCACTCAATTTCACTACCATACTTACCGTTAATTAATTTAACCACTCAATTTATTTGAAAATCAACATTTAGATCAACTTAGGGTTTATGAAAATACATTAACCATATCCATGGTCATAAACAATCTTCTCATCACCTAACAACACACAAATTAATTACCATCTTTTGCATGTAAAAATTATTACAAAACATGATATTGAGTTAAAGTGAGTTAGGAGATTTTCTTACTACTTGACGAGGTTGAAAGATTGGTTCAGATTCTTCTCCCTTCAATTTCAGCCAAAGGAGCAAATTTATTTTCTTTCTTGCGTAAAAAAGTGCTGAGAGGTTAATTGACTTTAGGCAATCTGAAAGCTAGGGTTTCATGAACGAAATTGGGAAAAACAAATGCACGTGTATGAGTTAATTAAATTGATGGAAGAGTTGAAGAAGAAAATGAGGGGGCAAATCGAAGAAGAAGGATTTAAGGATTTAGGGATTTTGGTGGTTTGTTTGATATTGTTATTTTTGTAAATGAAAAATTATTTCGGGATGCTGTAGATTAGAAGAACGCGAGGCAACAGTGGGCGCCAAAATTTTTCTTCTTTAGTGGGGAAAATATTTTGCCACTAAAAGCTTTATTTTTCACCACTAAAAGCTTCTTCAGTGGCGAAACTATTTTTTGCCACTAAAAAACTCACTTTCAGTGGAGAATATATTTTCGCCACTGATTTCGCCACTAAAAGTAAAATTTTAGTGGCGAAATAAATTTCGCCACTAAAAATATATTTCTTGTAGTGGATAGAGAATCTGCCCAAAAAAATTCCTTTGTAGTATCTATGACAAGACTGAGGTGAATCATGTCTTCATTCTTTTGCATACATTTTTTAACCCGATGGCATTGCATATCGTGAAATCACTTTCACTCAAGGCGGTTGACCGTTATGTGATGATACCCATCACTCGTAGGCACGTACCCTTGAGGTATAAAAAATGTGCGTTTATTGGTTGTTCGAACCCTTGGGTGATGAGATCTAGTTATGAACAATCCTTCATCAACGAGAGCTTACGTATAACCCTAATAAGCCCACATGTGAGTCAATAATTTTTTTCCCTAAGAATAAACCTCCCTATTGCATGCGTATGAGCCCCAACCATTTGAAGTGGATTGACTATCTTACAATGTGATGTTAACTTGTTGGGCCTTTTTCAATTGGGACGAGTTTGCATACCAAGATAATTAGGTCAATTACTTCGAAACGTCTATGAACAAACTTTTATGACAACCTTATTGGGCCTAGAGTATTTAGTTAATGTTCAAATACACTAAAGAAAAAAGTATGCCTCATTTTGGCATGTTTGAATGTCCGTAAATATTTCTTGGCCTATCGCCAAATAACCATGATTATTGAAGTTCTGACTTGTCATTTTTATACAGTGTTTTGATCCCCATAATAGGCTTAGTCATTTTATAAATAAGTGGCCTTTGACTCTTAACGATGTAGAAGAACCAGAGAAGCCAAGGTTAACCCTTCTAGCATAGGGGAGAAAAAGCTTGTGTACCCCCTGTTGGTGAGCAAGCTAAGCTAGACTTAGGGTATATATTGAAATATCGTGTTTACGATAGATATAAGGTTGGAAGGATATTTGAAGAATAAACAAGCCCTGCATCCCATGCATCTCATGCATACATGCATAACATACATCATATTGACCCATTGTGATTTCAGCCATCATAATGGAGCGTTGGGTTAGAAAGAAAAGAAGATTAGTCAAGAAGCAACTAACAAGTGCAGAAATGGCCAACAATGACAGTTCTCGAGTAAACCAACTAGAAGCCACCGCGAGCAAGATGACAGAACAACTGCAGACCATGATCAATGCCATGGAGTGAGAAAAAGGCATGATGAGCCTGAGAGTAATATTGGGGGAGGCCCGATCCCAGATGATGAAAAAGACATGATGGAATATGGTGCAGGAAAATTGGCCAAGTTACAGGCCGAAGCTGAATTAAAAAGGTTGAATGAGCAAATGGAAGTGCTAACCTAGAAAATGAAGGGTAAACATACAGACTTACTACACTATAATGTTATGGCTTTTAAGGAGCAGTTACCCACCCAGTTCAGAATGCCCAAAATGGTAAAGTTTAACGGGAATGAAGACCCAAACGTTCACCTAAGGTAGTATGTCTCTTTGATGATTTCGACTAGACTATCCCAATGCCAAGTACAAAAGATGTTTGGAATGTCACTAGAGGGAGCACCGCTGGTATGGTACCATGATCTCGATTAAAAAAAATAAAGAATGATTAGAGAGCCTTAGCGGAAGCATTCTTTAACCAATACGTCACATATATAGAAATAGATGTGTCACTCCGTTACTTGAAGAACACCAAGCAGAAGTCAGATGAAAGTTTCAATGAGTATGTGGACCGTTGGAGAAGCCAACTTCTAAAGATATAGACATGGCCCTCCGAGAAAGATCAGATTAAAATGATAATCAATGAGACTAAGCCATCCATCTATAATAATTTGAGAAGAATGATCTCCATGATCGCAGATTTCAGACAGTTGAGGGAGACATTCATTGATATAGAAGAAGAAGAAGCTGAAAATAGGAAGTTCTATAGTATAAACCAAAGAAATCTAGGTGGGCCTTCAGGAGCCTAGTCCACTCTCGTTGAAGTCGTTGTTATCCATAACTGCAGGTTCTTTAACCTCGGCAGACCTCTACCGAGGAAAAATTTGAAGATACAAGGTCTATTGAAACCCATAGACCCCAAACCTTTACTAAAACCCATATCTCACCACCTCAACCTAGACCAATACTGCCATTTCCACCAACAAAAAAGACACGACACCAACAATTACAACCACCTCAGACACGAGATCCCATACCTCATCGATAGTTAAAAAATACATGACCCCGAAAAGGAATGACTAGAAGCAGTAGATTGTACAGTGACACTGCTAAATAAAATGAAGGGATATGAGAAGGAAGGAAAGAGAAGAAGGAAGAAAAGAGAGAAGATGATGTGGTACTCCAATAATTGAAGTAGACTCAAGCACATATTAGTATATGGGACTTATTACATTCCTCTCACGAACAAATGAGGCCATAGTCGAGGACTTAGGTAAAATAATGGTACCTACAGACACAGACCCAACAGAAGTCATCTGATCTGCCTATGAAGAGAAGAAACAAGTAATCACATTCTCTGAAAAAGAACTCCCAATGGAAAGAAGAAACCATAATCGCCCGTTGTTCATCAAAATGAGAGTTAAGGGTAAGAAGACCTCGTGTGTAATGACGGATGATGGATCCTCCATTAATGTTTGCCCGCTAAGTATTTTACCCAGATTAGGCATCCGAGTTGAAGAGTTGATCCTTTTTGATATGACAATCAAAATCTATGATGATAGTAAACAAGGAGTAGATGGCACATTCACGATAATAGTCAAGGCGGGTCCTATTGAATACAAATTTGAATTCATAGTGATAAATATAACAACTACCTTCGTTTTGCTTTTAGGAAGGCTCTGGTTCCAAAAACTAGAGGGGTGCCATTGTCACTACTCTAAATGATCAAGTTTCTACATGAAGGGTAGACCATCACCATTGGTGCTAAGGCAGGCAATGCTATAGCCACTTTGGAAGTACAATCATTTACAAGGTTCCTAGTGGTAGCATTTTTTAAAGAATGGGTATACCCTAAAGTGGCTGTAATTATGGAGGGGATGAATTACAAGCCTGACACTAAACTAGGGACGCAGGGTCAAGGCGTAAGAATATTGCTCGATTTCAAAGGGCAGACAACTTAGAAAAGGGTCATGATACTACTCAAATGAAGAAATTGAAGAGTTGGAGAAGAAAGAAAATAGATTAGAGAAATATTTCGTGAAGGCAGGATATCAATGGGCTCCATAACTGTGCGAAGTCAATGGTATCACTGTGCCGGGCTTCAAAATCTTCACTATTATAGTGGATTGGGAAAATAATTTGATAATAAAATGAGGAAAAGAAAAGAATAGCAAGAGACTGGAACTGAAGAACGAACCGGAAGAAGCATGTGAAGAATAGATGTTCAAGCTGAAAAACTTAAAGCTAGAAGACTCCACTGTAGTCAAAAAGAAGGAAGACTATAAAGACATTTATGTACCCGAAGTCTTTTATTGTAATCTTGCATTGAAAATTAATAAGATGAATGATTTTGCTTACTTGTTTGATTTTTCTTCATTTGGAATACATCATAACATGCATGACATGAGCATATTTGATATTAATTCAACTAAAACAAAAGCACTTAACATTGGTACATGTGACAACCCAAGAAATATACTAATTATAAGTGAGGTTACCATTTAAGAGAGGAAATAATTAGAGAGCCTATTAAAAACATATGCAAAAGGTTTAGCATGGCCCTATGAAGACATGTCAGGGTGGACAGAAGCATAGGACATCATGTGATACCGACGTACCCAAATATGAGGTTTGTAAAGCAAAAACTTCAAAGGATGAGGCCAAAATGGGTTAGAAATATTATGGAAGTGGTGAAGAAGCAGTTAAAGGTAGGCTTATTGGAAGTAGTAAAATACCCAAAATGGTTGGCCTGTTGGGATATATGCCCTAGAACTTCATGTAATGTAAACAAAATTATTTATTATAAAAGATGCATTATTCATTTATCAAAATTTTTGATTTAAATCGCATAATATAAATAATCTTGTTTACCCTTGATTACTTATGTGCCTTCATGTTGGGATTTATGTCCTAAAGCTTCATGTATTTGTAAACGGAATTGATTATTGTAATAATAATAAATGCATTATTCATTTTATCAATGTTGTTTGATTTATATCATATATTGTCCAATTGTCTTATTTACCTTGATTACTATTGTACCTCCAGACTTAGTGTATATTTGATGCACAAGAGGATTTAAGTCTGAAGTTAGTAATCTAAATAGTTCATAGAGAGCAAACAAATAAGGTATTTTATTTGTGCTTTATCTATAACTGCGGTCTATTCTATACTTGTATGACGACCTTGATCCAGGATCATTCATGTAGTGACATGAGAATGGAGGCACATTGTATGATGAGATCATATAGGACTGGACTCAGATAAATATGAATTTCTTTTAATATCCGTTAACCGAAGAAATTTATTTTATCTAATAGATGGTCATATATGGACTCAATCTTAATCATGAATGTACTACGAACTCCTGCATGACAGGTTATGTCCTTTGATTTACTATGGTGAGGTTGGTGTTGCATTCCCGGCCAATAACTACGTATTTTGGGGATATGGTTCGCTGTGTAGGTAGGAATGTTTTACGTAGATATGGAATTCACTCATTCTTATGAGAAGTAGAAGAGTATCTCTTTTAAGAGTTGATTCGGGACTTGAACAATTTGAGCGCTCAACTTTTCTATTACGAATAGAAAGTTTTATGTTTATAATCGTTATGAATTAATTGTTCATTATAGAATCAATGGAACTTAAGAGACAAAATATTTAGAGGGGTTTAACAGACTTTTGACCCGGCTCTATTTATGAGATATTCATGAAGGGCTATATCCATATATAATGACTATATCGATGGACACTGAAGGTGTTCGGTTTATTTTATCCATCTACGATAATGAGAGTACAACTTCGAGTTTTTAATGGAATAACACAGAGTTAATAATTCGTAATATTTGATTAAAGAGTTTAATTAATATTTCGGAATTATTGGAGCTCGGAACCGTAGGTCCATTTGGTCCCCGTGCTAGCTCGATTAACTGAAGCAAACCTAATATAATTAGATTGTCTAATAATATGCTTACATTATATTTATATATTATTAATGAGATTAATAATATTTATAGTCACAAATGCAAACTATGTTAAATTAGTTTAACTTAATGTTTTCTAGAATTCTTTGATTATGAGATAATCAAGTCTTGATTATGAGTAATCAAGTTAGTAATAATTATGAGATAATTATTACTACATAATTGAAGGTAATTTAATCATTATTGAGATAGTGATTTTTATTTACCTTAGGAGACAAAGCCATATGGCTTGCCATGCTCTCCAATATATTATGTCGATTAAGTGGCTTGTATACAACTAATATTTTTGTCATTAGCTAATCCATTCTTATGCTTTGGTATGGCCTCCACATTTAAGTGTTTGCCATTGAAATAAAGCATTAGATGCTTAATGACAAAGTCCTTGTCTTTAGCTTTACATTTCTTATGCTTTTGTATGGCATTCACATTTTTGTGTTGGTCATTGCAAGAAAGCATTATATGTTTAATGGCAAGGTTAGTTGGCTTGTGTAAGAGAATATAATCTCTACCATTTCTCTCACTTCTTAAGGTTAACATTTTTAATTCATTCACACAAGTGTTGTGAGAAAGAAATTGAGAGAAAATAGAGAGAGTTCAAACATTCACAAGTGTTGTGAGAGTGTTTGAAATTCTAAAATCCAAACACCATTGTGACATTTTATTCTCTAAATAGTTTAGACGTTTGATATTTGTGAGTGAAGCCCACACTTTGGTTTGTTGGTTTCGAGTCATAGTTCCGAAGATCGAGTGGTTGATCCAAGCGTTGGACATTGTAGGCACTGCATTTTTGCATATAAGTCCGATGATGAGTCTCACATGGAGACACTACCACTTTATTTGTGGAAGTCGCGGGAAACAGATGTCGGAAGGGAATAGTCAAGAATTGACATTTCTGTTGGATTTAATTCGCTGGATTAGCTTCGGGTTCGCTTGTTGGACCTTTGTTTCAAAACACATCCTTAGCCCAAAATCCCACAAACCACACACCAAGCGCACACATCACCAAACCATACACCAAGCCATAAAAAAATGGACCAAATTCAAACCCTAAACATAAGACACCTCACGCCCCTTAATCCAACAAGACAAAACCTAAATCAAATAACCATATAAGCCAAACAAGACACATCACAAATAAGACAAACCCATTAAATAAACCTAGCTCTCCACACACAAACACCATCCACTCACTCGTCTCTCTCTCACACATCGACTAAAAGACACAACCCTATACCCTCACGTACTCTCCACACAGCACACACTCTCCACGCCAATTGAAACAACAAACAACACACACACACTATATGTTGGATAATATGACCCATAGCGTCACTATTGCACAGATCATTGTGTTGTTGTAGCAAATTAACTATGTAACAAGGAAATTGCACTCTCGTCATTTTGTGATTAGATCACCTTAGATATATAAATGAAGAGAGGTCCCTATGATTAGTTCCTGGATTGAGATGATATGAGACAGTATCAGTCCACGAAGGATTAATCATTAAATATCTCTAGCCGTAGTATTATCGAGACTGGACATCGATAATGCGGAATAGGCTAGTATTGCATGTGCGCGTTGTGAGGGCACAACGGCATAGTTCTCATATATATAAGTATTGGATACTTGTGCAAGTGCGATAGGAGGTCGTGTTTCACCGATGGTACGGGAAACAGCTTCGCTCTGGATAGACCCTTCGGAATCCCATTGGTATTATGACTAGGTGTCTATGGGAGGCCGAAATCAAGGTAGGTGTGTATAGTCTTAACCTGAGACTTACATCGCTAATACTTACGACAATCGGTAAACTTTGGTTTTGGTGGTGGGGGATCTTAACTGGTTCTGTGTTCACCTCTTCTGGGTTTATCAGGAATCGTAGTGTTTGGATGTGATGTCAAGACGGAAGTGTCACTCCAGTCATAATGGAGATGATGTCACGCAGGATACGGTATAGTGCTCTTAAGTGATGCGCATCCAATCGTGATATTATGACCAGGTCATGAATATCCGATTATAGAGACTAGTTACCAGACATCCGATATGTGTTTCGGACGGGGCAGACACTTATCCAGCCCCAGCCCTAGCACGTGATTATCCGATACTGGGCCGATACGCACAATACAATTGTATACTACGCTTGATACAGATCTTTGATATTCTTTGATGAATATGTCCGGAGAACTTGGGAAGACTTGGTGCTTTGCTAGGAGTCGACCTTGTCTCGTAAATCGGTAGAACGTAGTACTTGGTACGTACGTGATTCGGATACTCCGACGACCGTATTTACTGCCAGATTATCCGGGGATCTCATGGGTCGCTTCCCGATAATCCACCGATGACGCACAACTCGCACTCTTGAATAATCTGGGATTATAATAGAAGAGAGAGAAAATTAATCTAGGATTAATAACAGAGATATTTTATCCGGGATAAAATGTCGTCTAAAGAGAGAGAACGATTAATTTGGAATTAATCGATGAAGTAATATATTCGATATATTAAATGAAATTAGATTTTGACGCGGAATTAAAATTAGATTTTAATTCGGGCAAACGAGTTAATTTAGAATTAATTCGTTAGCGACCTAAAATAATTTCGCCAGACGCAATTATTTATTTAAATTCGATTGAATTAACGTCGCGACGTAAGCTCGGTATTTTCGGAAATATCGAACCCGAACGCGTGAGTGCACGTGGGCCCACTTTCATTTGGAAACGTGGGGGGGCCCACATGACACATGTCATTCTAATGCATTGCATGTAGATAGTGTACAATGCACTCAATGTTATTGCATGGAAATTGAGTGTTTGACACTCTAAGCCATTGCATGTTTTGTGTCATAATTTTATTATTAATTTAATAAATATTATGGCATAAATATAAATTGATTTTTGGTAAATCATTTCAATAACAAACACAATTCAATCTCTCTCAAACTCTCTCTTCCTCTCACGGTAATGGTGGCCATTCTTCACTGGTTGAACCAGTTTGGGCGTGACTTTAGGGGAGCAAGAGTGGGTTTCATGGTGAAAACCGCAAGTGCTAGCACACTACGAGTCTTGCGAAGGTGGTAGGGAGGTTCACCCATGAGGCGGGACTCATCCGACGGAGTTTGGAGCTTCGTTTTGAGACCCGAAATTCTGTTTTGCAGGGACAGTGGACTGTTGCAGTTTGGCGTGAAGGGCAGTGCGTTTTTGGCCTTCATTCGTCTCGAAATCGACTCAACCGATCAATGTGAGTATTCCGCTACCTCCGTTGATGTATTCACGCATTATTTCATGTCTTGTTTGATCTTGGGACCTTAGAATAAACCAACAATGGCATCAAGAGCTAATGTTGCAAGCATGAAATTTGTAGGGCTTAAAATTTGGGTAAATATTTGTTGAGCATGATTTGAATAAATTGATTGTTTGAGTATGCTTATAACATGTTTTATTGCATTTTGGTTGGACCAATTTGTTGAAAATTGATTTGGAATAATTTTCCCCAAATATTGATGTTGGCCGAATGTAAAGTCATATTGGAGTTCTTGGAATTTTTTCATTTTAATTCATTGGATGAGTTATAATGATAAATGATGATGTTAATTTGAAGTCAATTTGATTGAATTTTGAGTTGAACAAAATCCCCAATTTGCTTCACCTTGGCCGAATATAATAGCCCTTGAATGTCTTGGTAATTTTGATTTTATGAACATTGGATGTGTATGAAATCATTCGGGAAGTTAATACGTTGTCGATTGTGTAATTAATCGGATTGAATTCAAATCGGACAAAATAACCTTCCTTGGCCGAGACTTAGAAGCATGTAAATGGGTTTGATTTTTCATTATGTGTGTTTGACATGTGATAATGAATTGAATATGATTAATAAGACTAATTTGGTGTTTAAAAATATTGATTTAGTCGATTAATCATGTAATGCACTTTAGGTAATTAAATTGCGTAATTGGATTAGAGTAATTTAATTATTTAGGCTTAAATTGGATTGGGCTTGAATTGTTGTAATTGGGCCTATTGGGCTTGATTTATCAAGTTTGGTTTAGGCCAAGTGGATTGGATCCAATTGGGCCCAAAACCTTAACCATAAAGCCCAATTGTGACTAATGAACCTTTAAAGTTTAATTGGGCCTAATGGGCCGAAATTGATTTCTAAGGCATTTTGGGTGAGTTCCACTATTGGGCTTTGGTTGCCGAAGCCCATGCCTAAAGAAATTAATTGAAGCCCATTAGACTTAAAATTAAATTGACGTTGGACGTAATCGGACTTTGAGTCCCGACGCGATTGAATTTGGAATTTAAATCGTAAAAGGTTTATTAATATAAAGTGCAATATTGATTTGGAATTGTATAGTGAATTAGTATTAAATACATGTTAAATTAGATTTAATGATGTAGTTTAATTTAATTCATGAATTCGTACTTTGAGTACTTATTCGCAAAAACGAGTTTGACTCGATCAAAATCAAATCGTTGTTTGAACATTGGATGATCACTTAATTATCAGATTAATTAATTTGATTAGATTGATTGATAGCATGCTTATGTGTGTGAATACGTGGTTGTGTTGAATGAATAATGTATATCGGATGGATATTAGATGGGTGGGCAATTTTAGAAATTGTTGTAATAAATTCGATTTATTAAATTGGACCTGCGTGTCCAGCCTTATCACCTTCTTTCTCTTTGTATTCTCTTCTCACCTATTCCCCTCTATGTATATGAGGTTTCTTAGAAGTGTAGTGTAACGGTAGAAGTAGTACAAGTGCTAGCTTGAGTGAGAAAGGGAGAGATTTGATCTAGGATCAATGTGTAAAGTATCCATCCGCATATCATTATTATTTTATTTCATACTCGCTTTATTATGTATTTAGAATGCATGTTTAAGGGTGTATGATGATGAGACCTTAACAAAGATAATTAAATTGGTAGCCAATTTGCACGCGAAAATCCCTCAATCTATATTAAGCAAATCCTTCCATTGAATGATTCTTGTTCAAGATCCGAAGTTGGCATTGGTTTGTTTTTGACCAAAGTCAAGACCTTTGTCAATCAAGGATGTACTTGAATCATGAGAGTTTGTTGCATATCGGTGTCTTGTCCAATCGTGATTTTATTGGCCAAAGTCAGATCACTTTTGTCCAATGACATTGATTACGAAACTTTCCTCGTCAATGGGTCCTGCTTAACTGGAATCATTAGGTTTGTTTTTGGCCAAAGCCAAGGCCTAGATGATTCGGAGGATAGGGTTAGGAAAATGTAATGGATACATTGACATTATACATATGTTTCGGACTTGGATGTCCACCTAACCGGATCTAGGAATTGGATGAGATCCAATTGATCTGAGAGATCTACCTAGTTAAATAGCATACAGCTTTTTATTGGCCAAAGTCAGGGTTGTGTGTTATTTAATAGGATCCTAGCCCACTAGGAAACGCGGTTTCCCGAGTACTCCACAGAGGGTTAGAGGCTCGACGAAAAATAGTGGGAGGCAAGTATTGAATTTGCAACATTCGTTCAATTACTCGCTAAACACGCTCATTTATATTTTACTCGTCATATTAATCAAAAGTATTAGTCGGACTAATATTTTATGTTGTTTTAAAAATATATATAGTTGGACTATATACAAACTCATTCAATTTATAGTTGATTTTATAATTGGATTATAGTAATCAATATAATTGAATTAAAAATTATAGTTGATTTTATAATTGGATTATAGTGATCAATATAATTGAATTAAAATTATAGTTGATTTTATAATTGGATTATAGTAATCAATATAATTAAATTAAAATGATAGTTGATTTTATAATGGGATTATAGTAATCAATATTAAAATGATAGTTGATTTTATAATTGGATTATAGTAATCAATATTAAAATTATAGTTAATTAAATATGGGTTATTGTAATCCTATATAAATTAGTAATTATTAAAATTGATTAAATAGTTGGACTATTAAAATCAAGAAAGAATTGAAAAGTTGAATATTTAAAATATAATCCTTGGATTAATGTTTTAAATGATTTAATTTTCAATTGGGAATTAATAATAGGTTAATTTATTTGATAAAATAACTTATTATGACTAAGCCCGTAATTAAGCAAATAGTAGAGCATAAAGTCTTTGGAAGATTTATGTGATGATGACTTTAGTGCTTAATTAATATACTTACAATAAATCTATCTTTAGATTTAAAGTATTAAATTGCAATTAATAATTCTTGGAGAATTAATTGACTATTCTAGTGGAGAAAAGTCAAAGTTTGCAATTGGGCATGTAGCACAAGGTGCACATCATTTCGATATTCTAAAACCCAAGGCTTGCCCAAAGATTTGTGAAATATTGAAAGGATAATTGACATATCCCAAAGTGACTACCATTTGGATATGGAAGACACGAAGGAATTGAAGATAGGGCGAGGCTCTAACTTTAAAAATATTTGTCAAAGTTATGTTCACTACTAGTATTAAAATTGGATTTTAAAATACTTAGTATGGTACATAAAATATATGTATTGACGTTCAGAATCCGCTATGAGCTGGATACTGGCTTCAAGCCGAGATTTCTCTGCGAATTGGAAACGGGACGAAAGTCGCTGTTTCGACCGTAGATACCTAAGTTTAGGAACTGCCCTTTGGGTATGTACTTAAATTAGGAAATGTTACAATGTAACTAGTTTATCTAGAGACATTATCTCTATATCAGTGTTTAATCCATTGCGGATAAAACCTTTATATTCTAGAACACTAAAGTGTTTTCAATATATAAAGATGATACTGAGATAAATACATTGGATGTAAATAACAGATTTAGAATATAAGAATATCTATAAAATCTCAAACATATAAAATGACAAATAAATAGCTCAAATTGATTGATCAATGGAGACTTATTTGTGGCATTGTTGTCTGGGACACAATTAAACAAGACTCGTATATCCACACTTTTGAAGAGTGGGTACTAGGACTGATTTGACTATTCAAATAAGGTCTACGAATCTAGTTTATTAGGTTAAATACCTAAAATACTATTTACTTGGTAATAGTAAAAGGGCCACCGATCTGTCCGCCCTATTCATGGTGAAGTAAGTGGGCCCATATCTAGCTAGGCTAGATGTGAACATGAATATTTCGTGACCTTAACGGATGTGACATCACGTTGTGGTTATGTGTTTCTTTTGAAGAACACAGATCGGAAACTTTAGAGTTTCGACACGAAGTAGACAAACAGATCGGCTATAGTATTATTCCGCCACGGTAATACCGAAATGGAAAAACTTAAGCAGTAAGTTTCACATATACATGAAAGAGTACGGTATTCTTTCATATGAGGACTCCTCTCGAGACACGTCAGTTAGACGGTGTGTCCGAACTAAACCGAATTTTGTTGGACATAATAAGGTTTATCACGAGTCGCTCTGAGCTACTATCTCATTCAACCGGATATGTATTAATAGTGCAAAACTTATTTAGAATAAGGTTCCATATAAATCTGTTTGACAGATATCATATAGGATATGAACAGGGAAGAAACGAGGTTTCTCATTCCTGATAATTTGGGTATGCCAGGCATAGCGTTTGGATGATACCAAACTAAGGACCCAAATTGGATAAGTGCCAATATAGGTTATCTTAAGGGAAACCTTAAGTATAGTACTTATAAATCCCACATGAGAACAATGTGATTGTTGCTCACCATGCGGTTTTCCTGAGAGGAATACCGATATGCAGTGGTCAGTGGGAGGATAGTGATACTCGATGAAAATCGGAGTAATACTGTTCAAGGCACGAAGTCCTTAATGGAACACAAACAGTTCATCAATGATGAATCTATACCATTAATCTTCAAATACACAAGAAACTAGTAGATCGGATAGAGTCAGAAACAACCTAGGGTATGGGTTTCTGATCTAACCTCATAAAGATGTCAATCTTATGGAGGTGTACCATCCGACTACGTTATGAGGAAGTGATACGAGGTATCGACTCCCTGTTATGGCAAAGTGCCATGAGTCCGAAATGGATTCCATGTAAAACAACTATGTTTGGATACTAGTTGTTGTACCACAAGGCGTTGTGCCTATGGTACATTAAACGTCTTCAAGGAAGACATACATGGATGGCAACATACCAACGTGCAAAGCTATGCTTTCGACGAAAATGTATCGTTATCAACATTATGTTAATAACGGTTCAACCTTTTTACCTGTTGCCATGGTAAATCCATTTTGAAGATGCTTGAAAATAACTGTATATTTCATTTATGAAATATGTCAGTTACAAATCAAAATCGCTTTCCTGAAAAGGAAACCTTTGGAGGATGTTTACAACATCCTGACGATTTTGTATAACCGACAAACAGGTTTGCGGGTTATTCGATCCATGTTTGGATTGATGCAAGCATAAGGTTCTTGGAACTGTCGTTTTGAAATAATCATAATGGTTTATGATTTGACTCAAAACGAAATAATTCTTGTGTATATAAGGAGGTTAGTGGGAGAGCGCACTGACAGTAAAATTCCCATAAAGCTATTGTTGAAAGCTTGGCTTTCAATAGAAATTCTCCGTAGAATTCTGGGAGGATAACAACCTTTATTAGAGGAATAAAGATCTACTGGGATAGATTTGGAGTTGTTAACACTCTCTGGGAAATTGTACATTTAAAATGTACTTGTATTGGTGTCTCATACGCTTCAAGCATATGGAGTCACAATCAGGTCAATCCAAGTGACAGTCACTAGATTGAAGTTAAGAACATCTGTTAGTATCTCAGAGAACTAAAGATGCTATCTTAAACTATGGAGAAGGAGAACTTGAAGTGACTGGGATAACTGCAGCAAGTTTTCCAAACGCTTAAATACTACAGTACTATAAAATTTGAATAACAGGACAGTGAGCTGGAAATCTTCCAAGCAAGATAACTGTTGCCGAATAAACAACAAATGCGGATTATTGCTGCAGCTGAGGCAGCAATAGAAGCCATTTGGATCGATAATAAATCTAATTAGATTAGATATAGTTCTGTTAGCGGCTGAGCTAGGCGTCAGTACAGGCTAAGGAATTAAAGGTCTCATCGACGATCCAGATATATACTTCTATATCATCTGATTCGTTCGGATCATACATCGTGGCGATGTGATGATCGTATAAATCGCGTCAAACAAAAAATCCGCTGACGAAAACCTTTCCTCAGCAATTTGAGCGAACCTTACATAGTTCGGGTGTAGGACACTCGAGTGACTGGCTATGTGCCAAGTGGGAGATTGTTGGATAATATGACCCATAGCGTCACTATTTGCACAGATCATTGGTTGTTGTAGCAAATTAACTATGTAACAAGGAAATTGCACTCTCGTCATTTTGTGATTAGATCACCTTAGATATATAATGAAGAGAGGTCCCTATGATTAGTTCCTGGATTGAGATGATATGAGACAGTATCAGTCCACGAAGGATTAATCATTAAATATCCCTAGCCGTAGTATTATCGAGACTGGACATCGATAATGCGGAATAGGCTAGTATTGCACTTGTGCGCGTTGTGAGGGCACAACGGCATAGTTCTCATATAATAAGTATTGGATACTTGTGCAAGTGCGATAGGAGGTCGTGTTTCACCGATGGTACGGGAAACAGCTTCGCTCTGGATAGACCCTTCGGAATCCCATTGGTATTATGACTAGGTGTCTATGGGAGGCCGAAATCAAGGTAGGTGGTGTATAGTCTTAACCTGAGACTTACATCGCTAATACTTACGACAATCGGTAAACTTTGGTTTTGGTGGTGGGGATCTTAACTGGTTCTGTGTTCACCTCTTCTGGGTTTATCAGGAATCGTAGTGTATTGGATGTGATGTCAAGATGGAAGTATCACTCCAGTCATAATGGAGATGATGTCACGCAGGATACGGTATTAGTGCTCTTAAGTGATGCGCATCCAATCGTGATATTATGACCAGGTCATGAATATCGATTATAGAGACTAGTTACCAGACATCCGATATGTGTTTCGGACGGGGCAGACACTTATCCAGCCCCAGCCCTAGCACGTGATTATCCGATACTGGGCCGATACGCACAATACAATTGTATACTACGCTTGATACAGATCTTTGATATTCTTTGATGAATATGTCCGGAGAACTTGGGAAGACTTGGTGCTTTGCTAGGAGTCGACCTTGTCTCGTAAATCGGTAGAAGTAGTACTTGGTACGTACGTGATTCGGATACTCCGACGACCGTATTTACTGCCAGATTATCCGGGGATCTCATGGGTCGCTTCCCGATAATCCACCGATGACGCACAACTCGCACTCTTGAATAATCTGGGATTATAATAGAAGAGAGAGAAAATTAATCTAGGATTAATAAGGAGATATTTTATCCGGGATAAAATGTCGTCTAAAGAGAGAGAACGATTAATTTGAATTAATCGATGAATTAATATATTCGATATATTAAATGAAATTAGATTTCGACGCGGAATTAATTAGATTTTAATTCGGGCAAACGAGTTAATTTAGAATTAATTCGTTAGCGACGTAAATAATAATTTCGCCAGGCGCAATTATTTATTTAAATTCAATTGAATTAACGTCGCGACGTAAGCTCGGTATTTCAGAAATATCGAACCCGAACGCGTGAGTGCACGTGGGCCCACTTTCATTTGGAAACGTGTGGGGCCCACATGACACATGTCATTCTAATGCATTGCATGTAGATAGTGTACAATGCACTCAATGTTATTGCATGGAAATTGAGTGTTTGACACTCTAAGCCATTGCATGTTTTGTGTCATAATTTTATTATTAATTTAATAAATATTATGGCATAAATATAAATTGATTTTTGGTAAATCATTTCATAACAACGCAATTCAATCTCTCTCAACTCTCTCTTCCTTTCACGGTAATGGTGGCCATTTTCACTGGTTTTGAACCAGTTTGGGCGTGACTTTAGGGGAGCAAGAGTGGGTTTTCATGGTGAAAACCGCAAGTGCTAGCACACTACGAGTCTTGCGAAGGTGGTAGGGAGGTTCACCCATGAGGCGGGACTCATCCGACGGAGTTTGGAGCTTCGTTTTGAGACCCGAAATTCTGTTTGCAGGGACAGTGGACTGTTGCAGTTTGGCGTGAAGGGTAGTGCGTTTTTGGCCTTCATTCGTCTCCAAATCGACTCAACCGATCAATGTGAGTATTCCGCTACCTCCGTTGATGTATTCACGCATTATTTCATGTCTTGTTTGATCTTGGGACCTTAGAATAAACCAACACTATATTCTCCACAGTACAAATACAACACATAAGACTCTTTTCCTCTCTAAGCACTCACGCACAAAGCCCCATTCACGCACAGCCCCTCACATTGCCTCACAGCCTCTTAGCCTTCATCACGCCACCAGCCATTCACTACCCTTTTAGCAACACTTCGCGCACAAAGCACCCTCAGCCATCACTCCCCTCGATCCCACATTGATTAGGAAATAACCCACCCTTAATTACCTTTAACTCCCACGCACAAACACCTCACACGTCCCTCCCCCTTAGTCCCACATCGATCAAGAAACACCCATCAAAGCCTAGACTACTTCACGCCTAAACTCCACTCACATAGCCACAACACGCCATCTGCTCCCTGAACGCCAAGCACTATCAACGTAACCCTCAGCTAAGCCACAAACACACGCACACAAATCACTCACACTTCTCACAATAACACGTAAGCCACATTCCCCATTGTCACGCCCAAAACACGCCAAGCATCCCCTCTCTCCTAGAATCCCACATCGACCATGAAGAAGCCCTCACTCCGCACCCCACTCAGCAGCCATAGCCCTCACGCAAACCTTCACCTACACTCACGTAACAAGCCTCACACCAGCCCTCACTCACGCCAGAAACCCCCATTACATACTGCCCCCTTCAAGCCACAAACACTGCCCAGCAAACTGCCTATTACTACCAAAAAATAAACCCTACAAACTGCACCCGCAAAACTGCCAAGTTTTTACCGCAAACTATGCCCTAGTAAAACCGGCAAAAACTGCCCAATTTTACCGCATATTATGCCCCTGAAACAGTCCAGAATTAGTCCTCAAACTGCACCAGAAACAATAACTCAAAACAATGCAAAATAGCCCGTATTACCGAAAACAGTAAGCTTAAATCGTGACCAAAACCGCAGCGAAACGGAGTAAAAAACAGCAGCCCAGATAGCGAAGCAGCGAAGGAAAATGTTGAACCAGTGAACGAAGGAGTTACAGAGCATCAACCCTTCTGACGACCGCATACCGCACTTTCGAGAGACGAAAAGAGGTAGACCTCAGGGCTCCTTTTATTTATTATCCTTTATTTTTAGTTATTTCATTACTTTATTTCGCATGAGTATTGTGAATTGGTGCATGATGTGATTCTGGATGAATGAAATATGTGTTCTTTCTTACGGTATATCAGATGGAAACCCGGACATAAATTTTGTAGCCGAATCCGAATGGACGGTATTGCGGTTTACGCTCGGGATACAATGCCACGTACCATTGAGAGATTCACATATTTCGTTTCATCCAACCTTGTATTCGAGCAAGATTAGGTTACTAGTATGTTATTTGTTTCTAAGCATGATTTAGGCGTTAGTACGTTATTTCTTATGCATGACTTAGTTATTTTCTTTTGCAGTAGGAGTTTAATTTACGTTATGTTTAGGTCGTTATTTATTCAACATGCTTATTGTGTGATATCGTATGTTTGCCGTTATGAGAATTTACTTTTAAAGCATGCAAACTTAGATTTAGGCCTTATAGGAATTTAGATTACTTTTGCAAATGTATATTGAGTAGACTTGGTTAAAATTGCACAAATCCGTTCATTACAACTGACATAAGTAAGAGACCATTCCGAACCCAACGGTTTGAGGTCTTCCCTTACGAGGGGTGAGTGCGGCCTTAAATCATTTCCCAGTTCACACTGGGTGGCGACTCCATTTTTATTTCTCCGGTTTAGTTCCCCCGTGGGCTACTCCATACTCCCGACCGTGCCGCGAGCTTGGAACAGCATCACCAATTTCTGTGTCATACAGTCTGGCGACTCCACTGGGGATAGAGAATCGGCCCTGAAATAATGTCTTGTAATGTTTGTGTTTTGTGCTTTAATTAACCTTGTCTACAGTGGGTTGAAGGGGTTTAATCAAAGGCATTATTAAAGCTAGGTGATGGTTTGATGTCTTCCTTCATTCACTACCTTTCTAGAAGGAAAAGCTGTGAAGGCACCTAGATAATCATTACCCGTAGCTCACTGTGACAGACTAATTTGGAGGACTTGTTGTTTATTCCTGTCACCAAGGCGATAAGAGCCTAAGAGGCTTGGTATTTAAGAGAGTTCGCTCCACCCTCCCTCTGGGGAATCTACAATAGGAAATCCATTTGACAGTTAGACACATACCCTAACTCGTTGGCACGTACCGTAAGGTATAAAAAAGGTGCGCTCACTTGGTCGCTCGAACCCTTGAGTGGGGAGTCCTAGTTGTGGGCAATCCTTCGTCAGCGGGAGCCTTTGTTTACATTCCTTTAAACCTACATGTGAACCATAGTTGTATGACCCATAGAAATTATTTCTTTATGTTTGTGTCTGGGACCATTGTCATTCGGATTCAGTTGGATTTCTTGTCAAGAGATATGAACTTGTTGGGCCATTTAAACTGGGACGAGTTCGTGTCCTTTGACAATTGGGCCAAAAGCTTCTAAAATGCCGATGATCCATTTTGTGTTTAGGCCTTTTATTATTTGAAGTTGTTTAGCCATGTTATCGCAAAAGTATAAACTTGTTAGGCCTTTTCAACTGGGACAAGTTTGCACCGTGCAATAGTATGGTTAAATGCTTTAAAATGATAATGGGCCAACTGGTGTAAAAATCTTAATGATCTTGTATATTTCATGTATCACACACGCATACATGCTAATATGTAGTTTTAAGAGACATCATAGATACCCGTTGGGTTAGGGAAGAGGGAAGACTTGTCAAGAGGCCATCAACATATATGAGTGAATCAGTTAATGAGGGGTCTCGTATGAATCAGCTTGAAGCCAATCTCACCAAAGTTACCGAGCAACTGCAAGCTTTGACCACTACCATGGCTAATATGGCTGTGCCCCGTGCTGGGGTAAGATCTGAAAATGAGAGGCGTGAAGAGCCTCTGAACAGATGGAATGATGATATCCCTATTTTTGATGATGACATGGCTGATTATGCCGTATGAAGGACAGCCGGGTCTCAGGCTGAATTACGGAAACTCTGTGACCAGGTAGAATCAGTTACCCGCAAGCTGAGGAGTAAACATGAAGATTTGCTAGACTATGAAGCAATGACCTTTGAGGAGCAGCTACCGGCTCAGTTTAAGATGCCCGATATAGCCAAATTCAATGGGAATGGGGACCCGAGGGTCCATCTTCGGCAATATGTCTTGGTAATGAGTTCAGTGGGCCTGTCACAACGCCAAGTTTAGAAGATGTTTGGGATGTCGCTCGAGGTGGCACCCGTAGTGTGGTACCATAGCCTTGAAAGAAAGGTTAAGAAAGATTGGAGGGAACTGGCAGACGGCTTTCTGAAGCAGTATGTTACAGATTTGGAGATCGACTTGTCTCTTCGCGACTTGGAGAATACTAAGCAGAAGCCGGAGGAAAGTTTCAAGGAGTATGTAGATCGCTGGAGGAGCCAGCTTCTGAAGATGCAGACTCGGCCTTCAGAGAAGGACCAGATCAAAATGATCATCAAGGGCACCAAGCCTTTTATTTATGGTAAGCTGAGGAGGATGACTTCGATGATTGCTGATTTTCGACAGTTGAGGGAAACTGTCATGGACATTGAAGAGGAAGAAGCTAAGAACAGAAAGTTCTGTGGCCAGAATAGGAGGACTTTTGGGGGGCCTTCTGAGACCAAGCTCGCTACTGCTCAGGCCGCTACCATAAAAAATAGGCGATTTTCCAACCTTGGTAAGCCTCTTTCGAGGGTGTTCGAAAAACTGAAGGCGCATAGACTTCTAGAACCCTTAGAGCCTAAACCAATTCCAAACTCTGTGCCACCCAACCTTGACCTAAGCATGTATTGTCACTTCCATCGGAGAAGACGCCACGAAACTGACAACTGCACCCGCCTTAGGCATGAGATCCAAAACCTCATTGACTCCCATAAAATAACCGACCCAGAAAGAGAACAACTAAACACACAGAGAAATATTTTACCTAATTACCACTTCGTTCCACCACCACCTACATGATCAACTCCGGCCTACCCGAAACCTTTGTCTCCAAACTCTCGACCACTAGGCTTCTTGCATAGGGATATGAGATGGTAGTAGTGAAAAACCATAGGCTGAGGAAGAAGACAATGCTGCAGACAATGAAGATGTTTTCCCTGGTTTATTTGATTATAATCCTGCATTTTTGATAATAAAGACATTGATTTTGCCTACTTGTTCGAGTTTTTCCTCAATAGTTAAAGCATTAGTCCAGTGATGATATTATTTGCTTTGGTGTGAAACCTTAGAAATGATAAGTGCGAGAGGTACTCTCATCCGGTATTCTGAGTGTTGATCTCGGCTAGACTCATGAGCACTTGATCACGGGATCTTAGCAGTAGAAGCCTGAATAATCAACAAGATGACTAGTTGAAGAGATGGCGGATCAGTGAATGACCGTTTGCCTAGATGTCCATCCTGGTTTACTAATGCTACGATATATAATATGGTTGGAAACAAAGAAAAGTCTCTGCAAAGAAAAAAAAAAAGAAAAATAGACCACCTATAACCGATAAGCGTGAAGCTACCCATGGGCGAGTATTATGACCACCATGAGGAGAAATGCTACCTTAAAGGGTAGGTGTGTCGAAAAAAAAAAGAAAAACAGAAAAGAAAGAGACAAAAGAAAAAAAGAAGAAAACCATATCATGTTGAGTACGAAGAAGTAATCCCAGAGTATGATCAAGACATCTAGGTTGGTTTGACCCACTGATCCAATTCTCCGAGACGAAATCATCGAGTTTGCTTACTTAAGGATTAAGCTGCAAAACAGCCTTGGCACACACACACACACACACTATGAGTCTAGTTCGGATCACTCATTCAGACGAACAGATCTGAGTGTATTAAGTACTTTGAAGATTCTCTGGTTTCGACGCGAAGCATCCGTTGAGGACGAAAATATGTTAAGCTATCAGGATTATCTCGTGAGAGGCAGTACAATATGTTGAAATAAACTATCACACCTCAGTATCAGTTTTGGGGATGAGTCCCGGGGGCGAGGCCCACCTCAGTATCAGTTTTGGGGTATGAGTCCCGAGGGCGAGGCCTACATCAACATCAGTATCAGTTGCCGGGTATGGCACTCCGGGTATGGAAACACACCAACATCAGTATCAGTTTTGCTGGGTATGGAACTCCGGGTATGGAGACACATCAACGTCAGTATCAGTTCTTCCGGGTATGACACTCCGAGTATGGAGACACATCAACATCAATATCAGTTTTGGGGATGAGTCCTAGGGTTGAGGCCCACATCGACACCAGTATCAGTTTTGGTTTCAGTCCCAGGGTCAAGGCCCGCATCATCAGCTGTTTTGGCATGTCACATGATCTACTTTGACCAAGTGCAAGAAGCGAAGAATAGAAAGCTAAGCCAAGACAGGGGGCGACCAGTCTACCACCCCTCGAATAAGGGATGTGCCAAGAACTTGAGCCATGAGACAAAAGAGGAATGAACAATCACCAGAAAAGAACCAGCGGGAGGAAACTGTAAGCAGACCTAGGGGGTGACCAAAGACAGTTATAGACAAAGGACACCGGGGACTGGCAGGAGACCTAACCCGACGAAATAGGAAATTCATTCATGCATGCATGCATGCATAAACATAACACACTTGCATCCTTTTTGTGTCTTGTTTTGTTCACAGGTTTTAAAGAAAAGAAGAAAGTCAAAAATGCCAGCCAATCAGGAGCAGCAACACAACCCATCAGCAACGCCTCAGAAATAAGGTTTAGCAAGCAAAAAATGAATCACGATTCGGAAATGGACCATAATCACATCAGACGCCGAAAATGGAGCACAGTTCGGAAATGGACCATCATCTCATCAGACGCCGAAAATGGCACTCCGAAAATGGAGTACGGTTGGAAAATGGACCATCATCTCATAAGACGTCAAAAATGGCACTCCGAAAATGGAGCACGGTTCGGAAATGGACCATCATCTCATCAAACGCCGAAAATGGCACTCCGAAAATGGAGCACGGTTCGAAAATGGACTATTATCTCATCAGACGCCGAAAATGGCACTCCAAAAATGGTGCACGGTTCGGAAATGGACTATTATCTCATCAGACGCCGAAAATGGCACTCCAAAAATGGAGCATGGTTTGGAAATGGACTATTATCTCATCAGACGCTGAAAATAGCACTCTGAAAATGGAGCACGGTTCGGAAATGGACCACTATCATATCAGATGCCGGAAAGGGCACTCCAAAATGGAGCACAGTTCGAAAATGGAAAATCATCACAACTGCGACACTCTAGGTATGGAGACGCAACCGCGACACCTCGGGTATAGGGTTTAGCACGCTGAGTATGGCACAACCAAATCAACTCAATTCAAAGCAACAAGCAAGTTAGGTGGCAGCTGACGAGCCAGGTAAGTAAAAATGCATTGCACAAACTTTGATAGGATTGTCATTGTCACACACTGCACAAATCCCATCAAAGTGGGGGCGACTACAGGCACTGCATTTTTGCATATAAGTCCCGATGATGAGTCTCACATGGAGACACTACCTCTTTAATTGTGGAAGTCGCGGGAAACAGACATCGGAATGGAAGAGTCAAGAATTGACATTTCTGTTGGATTTAATTCGCTGGATTAGCTTCGGGTTCGCTTGTTGGACCTCTGTTTCAAAAACACATCCTTAGCCCAAAACCCCACAAACCACACACAAAGCCTACACATCACCAAACCATACACCAAGCCCACCAAAAATGGATCAAATTCAAACCCTAAACATAAGACACCTCACGCCCCTTAATCCAACAAGACGAAACCTAAATCAAATAACCATATAAGCCAAACAAGACACATCAAAAAAAAGACAAACTCATTAAATAAACCTAGCACTCCACACACAAACACCCTCCACTCACTCGTCTCTCTCTCGCACATCGACTAAAAGACCCAACCCTATACCCTCACACACTCCACACAACACACACTCTCCATGCCAATTGAAACAACAAACAACACACACACTCTATTCTCCACAGCACAAATACAACATATAAGACTCTTTTCCTCTCTAAGAACTCACGCACAAAACCCCATTCACGCACAACCCCTCACATTTCCTCACAGCCCCTTAGCCTTCATCAAGCCACCGGCTGTTCACTACCCTTTTAGCAACACTTCGCGCACAAAGCACCCTCAGCCATCACTCCTCTCAATCCCACATTGATTTGGAAACAACCCACCATTAATTGCCTTCAACTCCCACGTACAAACACCTCACACGCCCCTCTCCCTTAGTCCCACATCGATAAAGAAACACCCCTCAAATCCTAGACTACTTCACGCCTAAACTCCACTCACATAGCCACTCAACACGCCCTCCGCTCTCTGAATGCCAAGCACTATCCACGTAACCCTCAGCTAAGCCACAAACACACGCACACAAAGCACTCACACTTCTCCCAACAACACATAAGCCACCTGCCCAAAATACGCCAAGCATCCTCTCTCTCCCAGAATCCCACATCGACCAGGAAGCAGCCCTCAATCACGTACCCCGCTCAGCAGCCATAGGCCTCACATAAACCTTCACCTACACTCACGTAACAAGCCTCACACCAGCCCTCACTCATGCCACAAACCCCCGTTACATACTGCCCCCTTCAAGCCACAATCATTGCCCAACAAACTGCCTATTACTACCAAAAATAAATCCCGCAAACTCCACCCGCAAAACTGCCCAGTTTTTACCGCAAATTCTGCCACATTAAAACCCACAAAAACTGCCTATTTTACCGCATATTCTGCCCCCGAAACAGTCCAGAATTAGTCCACAAACTACACCAGAAACCACACCCCAAAACATCACAAAATAGCCCCGCATTACAGCAAATTAGTAAGCTTAAACCGTGACCAGAAACCGCAGTGAAACAGAGTAAAAATAGTAGCCCAGACAGAGAAACAACGAAGGAAAATGTTAAACCAGTGAACCAGAGGAGTTACAGAGCATCAACCCTTCTGACGACCGCATACCGCACTTTCGAGAGACGATTAAAGAGGTTAGACCTCAGGGCATCCTTTTATTTATTATCCTTTATTTTTAGTTATTTCATTACTTTATTTCGCATGAGTATTGTGAATTGGTGCATGATGTGATTCTGGATGAATGAAATATGTGTTCTTTCTTACGGTATATCAGATGGAAACCCGGACATAAATTTTGTAGCCGAATCCGAATGGACGGTATTGCGGTTTACGCTCGGGATACAATGCCACGTACCATTTGAGAGATTCACATATTTCGTTTCATCCAACCTTGTATTCGAGCAAGATTAGGTTACTAGTATGTTATTTGTTTCTAAGCATGATTTAGGCGTTAGTACGTTATTTCTTTATGCATGACTTAGTTATTTTCTTTTGCAGTAGGAGTTTAATTTACGTTATGTTTAGGTCGTTATTTATTCAACATGCTTATTGTGTGATATCGTATGTTTGCCGTTATGAGAATTTACTTTTAAAGCATGCAAACTTAGATTTAGGCCTTATAGGAATTTAGATTACTTTTGCAAATGTATATTGAGTAGACTTGGTTAAAATTGCACAAATCCGTTCATTACAACTGACATAAGTAAGAGACCATTCCGAACCCAACGGTTTGAGGTCTTCCCTTACGAGGGGTGAGTGCGGCCTTAAATCATTTCCCAGTTCACACTGGGTGGCGACTCCATTTTTTTTATTCTCCGGTTTAGTTCCCCCGTGGGCTACTCCATACTCCCGACCGTGCCGCGAGCTTGGAACAGCATCACCAATTTCTGTGTCATACAGTCTGGCGACTCCACTGGGGATAGAGAATCGGCCCTGAAATAATGTCTTGTAATGTTTGTGTTTTGTGCTTTAATTAACCTTGTCTACAGTGGGTTGAAGGGGTTTAATCAAAGGCATTATTAAAGCTAGGTGATGGTTTGATGTCTTCCTTCATTCACTACCTTTCTAGAAGGAAAAGCTGTGAAGGCACCTAGATAATCATTACCCGTAGCTCACTGTGACAGACTAATTTGGAGGACTTGTTGTTTATTCCTGTCACCAAGGCGATAAGAGCCTAAGAGGCTTGGTATTTAAGAGAGTTCGCTCCACCCTCCCTCTGGGGAATCTACAATAGGAAATCCATTTGACAGTTAGACACATACCCTAACTCGTTGGCACGTACCGTAAGGTATAAAAAAGGTGCGCTCACTTGGTCGCTCGAACCCTTGAGTGGGGAGTCCTAGTTGTGGGCAATCCTTCGTCAGCGGGAGCCTTTGTTTACATTCCTTTAAACCTACATGTGAACCATAGTTGTATGACCCATAGAAATTATTTCTTTATGTTTGTGTCTGGGACCATTGTCATTCGGATTCAGTTGGATTTCTTGTCAAGAGATATGAACTTGTTGGGCCATTTAAACTGGGACGAGTTCGTGTCCTTTGACAATTGGGCCAAAAGCTTCTAAAATGCCGATGGGCCATTTTGTGTTTAGGCCTTTTATTATTTGAAGTTGTTTAGCCATGTTATCGCAAAAGTATAAACTTGTTAGGCCTTTTCAACTGGGACAAGTTTGCACCGTGCAATAGTATGGTTAAATGCTTTAAAATGATAATGGGCCAACTGGTGTAAAAATCTTAATGATCTTGTATATTTCATGTATCACACACGCATACATGCTAATATGTAGTTTTAAGAGACATCATAGATACCCGTTGGGTTAGGGAAGAGGGAAGACTTGTCAAGAGGCCATCAACATATATGAGTGAATCAGTTAATGAGGGGTCTCGTATGAATCAGCTTGAAGCCAATCTCACCAAAGTTACCGAGCAACTGCAAGCTTTGACCACTACCATGGCTAATATGGCTGTGCCCCGTGCTGGGGTAAGATCTGAAAATGAGAGGCGTGAAGAGCCTCTGAACAGATGGAATGATGATATCCCTATTTTTGATGATGACATGGCTGATTATGCCGTATGAAGGACAGCCGGGTCTCAGGCTGAATTACGGAAACTCTGTGACCAGGTAGAATCAGTTACCCGCAAGCTGAGGAGTAAACATGAAGATTTGCTAGACTATGAAGCAATGACCTTTGAGGAGCAGCTACCGGCTCAGTTTAAGATGCCCGATATAGCCAAATTCAATGGGAATGGGGACCCGAGGGTCCATCTTCGGCAATATGTCTTGGTAATGAGTTCAGTGGGCCTGTCACAACGCCAAGTTTAGAAGATGTTTGGGATGTCGCTCGAGGTGGCACCCGTAGTGTGGTACCATAGCCTTGAAAGAAAGGTTAAGAAAGATTGGAGGGAACTGGCAGACGGCTTTCTGAAGCAGTATGTTACAGATTTGGAGATCGACTTGTCTCTTCGCGACTTGGAGAATACTAAGCAGAAGCCGGAGGAAAGTTTCAAGGAGTATGTAGATCGCTGGAGGAGCCAGCTTCTGAAGATGCAGACTCGGCCTTCAGAAGGACCAGATCAAAATGATCATCAAGGGCACCAAGCCTTTTATTTATGGTAAGCTGAGGAGGATGACTTCGATGATTGCTGATTTTCGACAGTTGAGGGAAACTGTCATGGACAATTGAAGAGGAAGAAGCTAAGAACATAGAAAGTTCTGTGGCAGATAGGAGGACTTTTGGGGGGCCTTCTGAGACCAAGCTCGCTACTCTGCTCAGGCCGCTACCATAAAAAATAGGCGATTTTCCAACCTTGGTAAGCCTCTTTCGGGGTGTTCGAAAAACTGAAGGCGCATAGACTTCTAGAACCCTTAGAGCCTAAACCAATTCCAAACTCTGTGCCACCCACCTTGACCTAAGCATGTATTGTCACTTCCATCGGAGAAGACGCCACGAACTGACAACTGCACCCGCCTTAGGCATGAGATCCAAAACCTCATTGACTCCCATAAATAACCGACCCAGAAAGAGAACAACTAAACACGAGAAATATTTACCTAATTACCACTTCGTTCCACCACCACCTACATGATCAACTCCGGCCTACCCGAAACCTTTGTCCTCCAAACTCTCGACCACTAGGCTTCTTGCATAGGGATATGAGATGGTAGTAGTGAAAACCATAGGCTGAGGAAGAAGACAATGCTGCAGACAATGAAGATGTTTTCCCTGGTTTATTTGATTATAATCCTGCATTTTTGATAATAAAGACATTGATTTTGCCTACTTGTTCGAGTTTTCCTCATAGTTAAAGCATTAGTCCAGTGATGATATTATTTGCTTTGGTGGTGAACCTTAGAAATGATAAGTGCGAGAGGTACTCTCATCCGGTATTCTGAGTGGTTGATCTCGGCTAGACTCATGAGCACTTGATCACGGGATCTTAGCAGTAGAAGCCTGAATAATCAACAAGATGACTAGTTGAAGAGATGGCGGATCAGTGAATGACCGTTTGCCTAGATGTCCATCCTGGTTTACTAATGCTACGATATATAATATGGTTGGAAACAAAGAAAAGTCTCTGCAAAGAAAAAAAAAGAAAAATAGACCACCTATAACCGATAAGCGTGAGCTACCCATGGGCGAGTATTATGACCACCATGAGGAGAAATGCTACCTTAAAGGGTAGGGTGTCGAAAAAAAAAAGAAAAACAGAAAGAAAGAGACAAAAGAAAAAAGAAGAAAACCATATCATGTTGAGTACGAAGAATAATCCCAGAGTATGATCAAGACATCTAGGTTGGTTTGACCCACTGATCCAATTCTCCGAGACGAAATCATCGAGTTTGCTTACTTAAGGATTAAGCTGCAAAACAGCCTTGGCACACACACACACACACACTATGAGTCTAGTTCGGATCACTCATTCAGACGAACAGATCTGAGTGTATTAAGTACTTTGAAGATTTCCTGTTTCGACGCGAAGCATCCGTTGAGGACGAAATATGTTAGCTATCAGGATTATCTCGTGAGAGGCAGTACAATATGTTGAAATAAACTATCACACCTCAGTATCAGTTTTGGGGATGAGTCCCGGGGGCGAGGCCCACCTCAGTATCATTTTGGGGTATGAGTCCCGAGGGCGAGGCCTACATCAACATCAGTATCAGTTGCCGGGTATGGCACTCTCCGGGTATGGAAACACACCAACATCAGTATCAGTTTTTGCTGGGTATGGAACTCCGGGTATGGAGACACATCAACGTCAGTATCAGTTCTTCCGGGTATGACACTCCGAGTATGGAGACACATCAACATCAATATCAGTTTTGGGGATGAGTCCTAGGGTTGAGGCCCACATCGACACCAGTATCAGTTTTGGTTTCAGTCCCCAGGGTCAAGGCCCCGCATCATCAGCTGTTTTGGCATGTCACATGATCTACTTTGACCAAGTGCAAGAGCGAAGAATAGAAAGCTAAGCCAAGACAGGGGCGACCAGTCTACCACCCCTCGAATAAGGGATGTGCCAAGAACTTGAGCCATGAGACAAAAGAGGAATGAACAATCACCAGAAAAGAACCAGCGGGAGGAAACTGTAAGCAGACCTAGGGGGTGACCAAAGACAGTTATAGACAAAGGACACCGGGGGAACTGGCAGGAGACCTAACCCGACGAAATAGGAATTCATTCATGCATGCATGCATGCATAAACATAACACACTTGCATCCTTTTTGTGTCTTGTTTTGTTCACAGGTTTTTAAGAAAAGAAGAAAGTCAAAAATGCCAGCCAATCAGGAGCAGCAACACAACCCATCAGCAACGCCTCAGAAATAAGGTTTAGCAAGCAAAAAATGAATCACGATTCGGAATGGACCATAATCACATCAGACGTGCCGAAATGGAGCACAGTTCGGAAATGGACCATCATCTCATCAGACGCCGAAAATGGCACTCCGAAATGGAGTACGGTTTGGAAATGGACCATCATCTCATAAGACGTCAAAAATGGCACTCCGAAAATGGAGGCACGTTTCGAAATGGACCATCATCTCATCAACGCCGAAAATGGCACTCCGAAAATGGAGCACGGTTCGAAAATGGACTATTATCTCATCAGACGCCGAAATGGCACTCCAAAAATGGTGCACGGTTCGGAAATGGACTATTATCTCATCAGACGCCGCCGAAAATGGCACTCCAAAAATGGAGCATGGTTTGGAAGGACTATTATCTCATCAGACGCTGAAAATAGCACTCTGAAAATGGAGCACGGTTCGGAAATGGACCACTATCATATCAGATGCCGGAAAGGGCACTCCAAAATGGAGCACAGTTCGAAAATGGAAAATCATCACAACTGCGACACTCTAGGTATGGAGACGCAACCCGCGACACCTCGGGTTAAGGTTTGCACGCTGAGTATGGCACAACCCAAATCAACTCAATTCAAAGCAACAAGCAAGTTAGGTGGCCAGCTGACGAGCCAGGTAAGTAAAAATGCATTGCACAAACTTTGATAGGATTGTCATTGTCACACACTGCACAAATCCCATCAAAGTGGGGGCGACTACAGGCACTGCATTTTTTGCATATAAGTCCCGATGATGAGTCTCACATGGAGACACTACCTCTTTAATTGTGGAAGTCGCGGGAAACAGACATCGGAATGGAAGAGTCAAGAATTGACATTCTGTTGGATTTAATTCGCTGGATTAGCTTCGGTTCGCTTGTTGGACCTCTGTTCAAAACACATCCTTAGCCCAAAACCCCCACAAACCACACACAAAGCCTACACATCACCAAACCATACACCAAGCCCACCAAAAATGGATCAAATTCAAACCCTAACACAAGACACCTCACGCCCCTTAATCCAACCAGGACGAAACCTAAAACAAATAACCATATAAGCCAAACCAGACACATCAAAAAAAAACAAACTCATTAAATAAACTAGCACTCCACACACAAACACCCTCCACTCACTCGTCTCTCTCTCGCACATCGACTAAAAGACCCAACCTATACCCTCACACACTCTCCACACAACACACACTCTCCATGCCAATTGAAACAACAAACAACACACACACTCTATTCTCCCAGCACAAATACAACATATAAGACTCTTTTCCTCTCTAAGAACTCACGCACAAAACCCATTCACGCACAACCCCTCACATTCCCTCACAGCCCCTTAGCCTTCATCAAGCCACCGGCTGTTCACTACCCTTTAGCAACACTTCGCGCACAAAGCACCCTCAGCCATCACTCCTCTCAATCCCACATTGATTTGGAAACAACCCACCATTAATTGCCTTCAACTCCCACGTACAAACACCTCACACGCCCCTCTCCCTTAGTCCCACATCGATAAAGAAACACCCCTCAAATCCTAGACTACTTCACGCCTAAACTCCACTCACATAGCCACTCAACACGCCCTCCGCTCTCTGAATGCCAAGCACTATCCACGTAACCCTCAGCTAAGCCACAAACACACGCACACAAAGCACTCACACTTCTCCCAACAACACATAAGCCACCTGCCCAAAATACGCCAAGCATCCTCTCTCTCCCAGAATCCCACATCGACCAGGAAGCAGCCCTCAATCACGTACCCCGCTCAGCAGCCATAGGCCTCACATAAACCTTCACCTACACTCACGTAACAAGCCTCACACCAGCCCTCACTCATGCCACAAACCCCCGTTACATACTGCCCCCTTCAAGCCACAATCATTGCCCAACAAACTGCCTATTACTACCAAAAATAAATCCCGCAAACTCCACCCGCAAAACTGCCCAGTTTTTACCGCAAATTCTGCCACATTAAAACCCACAAAAACTGCCTAATTTTACCGCATATTCTGCCCCCGAAACAGTCCAGAATTAGTCCACAAACTACACCAGAAACCACACCCCAAAACATCACAAAATAGCCCCGCATTACAGCAAATTAGTAAGCTTAAACCGTGACCAGAAACCGCAGTGAAACAGAGTAAAAATAGTAGCCCAGACAGAGAAACAACGAAGGAAAATGTTAAACCAGTGAACCAGAGGAGTTGCGGAGCATCAACCCTTCCGACGACCGCATACCGCACTTTCGAGAGACGACTAAAGAGGTTAGACCTAAGGGCACCCTTTTATTTATTATCCTTTATTTTTAGTTATTTTATTACTTTATTTCGCATGAGTATTGTGAATTGGTGCATGATGTGATTCCGGATGAACGAAATATGTGTTCTTTCTTACGGTATATCGGATGGAAACCCAGACATAAATTTCATAGCCGAATCTGAATGGACGGTATTGTAGTTTGTGCTCGGGATACAATGCCACGTACCATTTGAGAGATTCACATATTTCGTTTCATCCAACCTTGTATTCGAGCATGGTTAGGTTACTAGTATGTTATTTGTTTCTAAGCATGATTTAGGCGTTAGTACGTTATTTCTTTATACATGACTTAGTTATTTTCTTTCGCAATAGGAGTTTAATTTACGTTATGTTTAGGTAGTTATTTATTCAACATGCTTATTGTGTGATATCGTATGTTTGCCGTTATGAGAATTTACTTTTAAAGCATGCAAACTTAGATTTAGGCCTTATAGGAATTTAGATTACTTTTGCAAATGTATGTTGAGTAGACTTGGTTAAAATTACACAAATCCGTTCATTACAAGTGACATAAGTAAGGGACCATTCTGAACCCAACGGTTTGAGGTCTTCCCTTGCGAGGGGTGAGTGTGGCCTTAAATCATTTCCCAGTTCACACTGGGTGGCGACTCCATTTTTTTTTCTCCAGTTTAGTTCCCCCGCGGGTTACTCCATACTCCCGATCGGGCCGCGAGCCTGGAACAGCGTCGCCGATTTCTGTGTCCTACAGACATCAAAGGATTGATTTTGGCTACTACAACAAAGGGAGAAGGCAAATAAAATTTTAAAGATCCATACCGGAGCCGGTGCCACCAGAAGCAACTTCCGCCGCGCTAAGGAAAGTCATTTCCTAAAATTGGCATCGAGAGCTTAATGTTGAAAAGTTTTCTTAACCCTTCTCATTTTAGTCTTTAATAATTTATAAGAGATATAGATTATTAATATGCATGTTGTGATGAGTAGGTACAATAATATTCATGAGATGAATGGTTTTAATGTTCATGTGATGAATGTATTGCGTTGATCGTTATTTTTTCCGGTTTTTGTTTTTAGCATTGTAAATGTAAGACCATAAGGTCATATTCTTTCAAGTGTTGTAAGTTCATTTCCTTTGTAATAAGTCCATTATGTAACCTTATTTGTAACTTGGAGGAGCCGATGCCGTGAATGATTTTTGATGGAGATATTTTGCGAAGAACTCAACAACACTCCATGGAACAAGATATGAAGACCAATGGATGTCTTGGATTTATTGTACTAATTAGATTAGTATAGAAAAATAAGAGCCCGGTCAACGTAATTTGAAATGTGGTGATTTTTTTGAAAATCCAGTCCCTGTAATCCCAGTGGCGCCGCGACGCAAGTCTTTTGGCGTCGCGGCACCGTGCTCTCTGGAATGATTGCTCAGCTTGATCCCAGTGGCGCCGCGACGCCATTGGGATCAAACTATTGTGATGAGTAGGTACAATAAGATTAATGAGATGAATGGTTTTAATATTCATGTGATGAATGTTTACTTTTGATTCATGTGATGAATGTATTGCGTTGATAGTTATTTTACCCGACTTTTGTTTTTAGCATTGGAAATGTAAGAGCATAAGGTCATATTCTTTCAAGTGTTGTAAGTTCATTTCCTTTGTAATAAGTCCATTATATAACCCTATTTGTAACTTGGAGGAGCTGATGCCGTGATGGACTTTTGACGGAGACATTTTGCGAAGAACTCAACAACACTCTATGGAACAAGATATAAAGACTAATGGATGCCTTGGATTTATTGTACTAATTAGATTAGTATAGAATAATATGTTCCCGGTCAACCCAATTTGAAATGTGATGATTTTTTTGAAAATCCAGTCCCTGGAATCTCAGTGGCGCTGCGACGCTAGTTTTTTGGCGCCGTGGTGCCATGCTCTCTGGACTGAGAGCTCTTTCTAGTGGTGTCGCGACACCCTACCTGGGTATATATATATGTTTTTAAAAATTTTATTGACATTTTATATAACCTAGGGTACCTACTCTTGTATTTTCACATGCCATACATTATTTTCTTAGTATATCGGATGGAAACCCGGACATAAATTCCATAGCCGGTTTTGAATGGACGGTAATATGATCTGCACTCGGGATACAATACCACGTACCTTTGGAATAAATAATGTACCTTTATCGATTAAATGGTTTAATGACATTTGGTCCGTTCGTTGAATTCTAAATTTTAAAACCTATAAGTGGACTAATAATTTAAGAGTTAAATTGATTAGATCACTATAACAACTTGATTAAATTAGTTTAATTAGGTTAATTGGTTAGTAGAGACTAATCGAGTTTAGTGAATAAAATTTTAAGAGTTAAAATTGGATATATCAATATATTATCAACTAATATTAATAAGATTATGACTTTAGCCAAACATAATCTAAGATTCATGAGATACTAGTGAGATAGAAACCTTATACTTTATAATAGTGAGTGGGAGAGTGGTATACCACAATATATCCCACGATCTCCATTGTTATCCAGAAATGTGAGATTTAATAGGCGCCTCGAGATGGCTTTGCTTTCTTCCCCCTACTGATGGTGTATTTTTTGGGTCAATATCAGGTTTGGATTCCGAAACGATAGGGACTCTAGATGTATATGGTGATTTGACCTACCCTACAGCGGCACTTCACTAGTTAAGTCCAAGGGTTCCGAAATAATGGGTCACACTCACAAAGGAATGATTAAGTTGTTAATCAAAGCTTCATTGATTAAAATAACGGTAGTTGATTAATATAGGAATAAGAGTTATTTCAGATATATTAATCAATTGAGAATGCCTCAGTCTATCATGTGAATACTTGACCTATCTTACTACGACACTTATTTGTGGGAAGATAGATAACCGTGGAATAATAATTCTCTTAGGTTTCTAATTCATTATACATTGATCATGCATCATGTTTAATTTTATGCCTAAATGTTTGACAATTTTAATATACGACGAATGAATGTTGAATACACGTTTATTATTTTTTAGCCATGGCATATGCAATAATCTCAATTCTCAAACAACAAGAAAAATTAACCGGGGATAATTATGTTAAATGGAAAAGTGACATGAATGCTATCTTGGTCTGCGAAGGCTTGAAATTTATCCTGAGGGAGGAATGTCCTCATGAGCCAGCACCAAATACTGGTAGAGCTGCACAAAATGCCTATAATAATTGGATTAAAGTTGATGAGAAAACGCATAGCTATTTGATAGCATCCATGTCTGAGGTTCTTACTGCACAGCATGAGCCTATGGCGACAACATCAATGATTATGCAATCATTACAGAACATGTTTGGGCAACCTTCAGACCAGCAACAATATGAGGCAATAGTCTCTGTATTGACAACTAGAATGAAGAAAAGCACATGAGTCTGAGACCATATGTTAAGGATGATGTCTCATCTTAATATGGCTGAAACCCATGGTGCACATATCAATGTGCAAAGCCAGGTGACAATGATCATGGAAACTCTTCCGAAGAGTTTCCTGCAGTTTAAAAGCAACTGTTCTATGAATAAGTTAACTTTTACGTTAACTGAACTGCTAAATGAGCTCACCAATTACGAGTCCGTTATGAATGGTCCTCGTAGGTCCAATGCCGAGGAAAATGTTGCTGAATCTTCTAAATCTGCACAGAAGAAGAAGAAAGGCAATTGGAAGGCAAAGGCAAAACCAATGAAAAAGAAAAACAACAAAAGCTCTAAATGAACCAATGCTAAAGGAAAATGCTTCCATTGTGAATAACAAAGGTATTGGAAAAGGAATTGTCTGAAATACCTTGCTGAGCTTAAAGAGAAGAAGAATAAAGGTAAATACGATTTACTTATCATTGAGTCTCTTTTGTTGGAGGATGATAAATCCATATGGATTGTTGATTCTGGTGCCACTAACCATGTTTGTTGTTCTTTGCAGCTACTTGACTCATGAAGGGACCTTGCTGAAGGTAGCTTTACCATGAGAGTTGGGATATGTGATTCTGTTTCAGTAAAAGCAGAGGGAGTTTCAAATTTAAATTTTAATAAGAGTTATTTATGTTTGAATGGTGTGCTATATATTCCTTGTTTTCACATGAATTTGATTTCTGTAACAAAACTTATGGAATGTGGTTTTTCTATTTCATTTAATAATAAGTCAGTTATTATTAGTAGAAATGGATTAAATATATGAACGGGAAACTCTGAAAATAATCTATATGTATTAAGGCCGTTAATGCATGAATCACTGTTTAATACTGAAATGTTTAAGATTGAAAGATCTAAAACTAAACGGTAAAAGATTTCTCATGATGATACCTATTTATGGCACCTTAGACTTGGTCACATTAACCTTGACCGAATAGATAGACTAACTAGTTCATTCTGGGGGTATGCATTGCAAACTACAATGTATATCCTGAATGTAGTTCCTTCTAAGTCTGTTTCTAAGACTCCCTTAGAGTTGTGGAATGGTCGTAAAGCTAGTTTGCGACATTTCCGCATATGGGGGTGTCCGGAACATGTGCTAAAGAACAAGACTACTAAGTTGGAACTACATTCACATGTGTGCCTATTTGTAGGTTATCCTAAGGAAACTATGGGTGGATTCTTTATAGTCCAAAAGATAATAAAATATTTTTGTTGACAAATGCTACATTTCTTGAGGAGGACTATATGAGAGAGTTCAAACCTCGAAGTAAAGTATTACTTGAGGAGTTACTTGCTGGTACGACCAGTACACCATTTTCAAAAGTTGACAAAGATATAACATCTTATACATCTGAAAGTCAGATGTAAGTTTATCAGAATACCATACCACCTAGACGTAGTGGCAGGGTTGTAAGACAACCTGAATGCTATCTAGGAAATGGTGAGGTACAAGTTGTTGCATCTTGTGATGGTATTGATGATCTATTGACCTATCATAGTGCAATGAAAGATACTGATAAAGAGGAATGGCTCAAAGCCATGAACCTCAAGATGGAGTCTATGTACTCTAACTCAATCTGGGAACTTGTAGACCAACCTGATGGAGTAAAACCCATAGGTTGCAAGTGGATCTACAATAGAAAAAGAGGAATAGATGGGAAAGTACAGACTTTCAAGGCTAGGCTAGTGGCAAAAGGTTATACCCAAAAAGAGGAAGTTGACTATGAAGAAACTTTCTCGCCATTATCCATGCTTAAATCCATCAGGATTCTTCTTTCCATTGCCGCATATTATGACTATGAGATTTGTCAAATGGACGTCAAGACTGCATTCTTGAATGACAATCTTGATGAGAGTATCTATATGGTACAACCAGATGGGTTCATTACCCAAGGTCAAAAGCAAGAAGTTTGCAAGTTGCAAAGGTCCAATTATAGACTCAAGCAAACATCTAGATCTTGGAACCTTGTGTCTACAAATGCATCATTGATGGGAATGTGGTTTTACTTGTGTTATACATTGATGATATTTTACTCATTGGGAATGATGTAAAGATATTATCGGACGTGAAAATCTGGCTAGCTAACCAATTCCAAATGAAAGATTTGGGAGATGAAAGTTATGTACTTAGGATCCAGATCATTCGGGATCGCAAGAAACGACTATTAGCAATGTCTCAAACAACCTATATCGATAAGATTCTTGTGCGATTTGAAATGCAGAATTCCAAGAAAGGTAATTTACCTTTCAGGCATGGATTTCTTTTGTCTAAGGAACAGTCTCCTAAGACACCTCAAAGAGTTGAGGAGATGAGACATATACCATATGCTTCAGCAGTTGGAAGTCTTATGTATGCTATGTTATGCACGAGATCAGACATCTGTTTTGTAGTGGGAGTAGTCAGTAGGTTTCAATCCAACCCATGATTATATCATTGGGTAGCGGTGAAACATATTCTCAAGTATCTTCGAATAACGAGAAATTATATACTTGTATATACAAGTCAGGATATGATTCTGAGAGGATATACAGACTCTGATTTTTCAGACAGATGTCATCAACATCTGGATTAGTGTTCACCCTAGGTGGTGGGGCCATAGTATGGAGGAGCATAAAGCAATCTTGTATTGTTGACTCCACCATGGAGGCTGAATATGTAGCAGCTTGTGAAGCAGCTAAGGAAGTAGTTTGGCTCCGTAAGTTCTTGGCAGATCTGGAAGTTGTTCCAGATATGGATAAATCACTCACACTTTATTGTGATAATAGTGGTGCAGTGGCGAACTCCAAAGAACCAATAAACCACAAGAAGGGTACGCATATTGAGAGGAAATATCACCTCATCAAGGAGATACTGTAGATAGGAGATGTCGCTATCACGCAGATTCCATCCGCAGAAAACCTGGCTGATCCGTTTACAAAGACCTTATCGGCTAAAGTGTTTGAGGGTCACCTAAAGGGTTTAGGATTACATGATATGTTTCATTTGCTCTAGTCTAAGTGGGAGATTGTTGGGATTTATGTCCTAAAGCTTCATTATTTGGTGATCAGACAACAAGAAGCATTAAGCTTAAGATTCAATAAACAAACCAAAGAATTACCCATAATATAATTAAATCAATTATTAAGCATGTTAAAATTGTGTTTCATCACTTCCCTATATTAAAAAGAAAATGCTAGGGTTAATGGATCCACATTTAATATTTCAAACCTAGGAATCTCAATTATTATAATATATAAATTATTTTCTGTTCTGCTTTCTCAGGAATTAATAATGTCAAACATATAAAACCAGCCATATAGGCGGTAATCCATTTAGGTCCAATTACACCAGCCATATAGGCGGTAATCATCTGTCACATAAAGACCGACTATATAGGCCGTAAAGTAATTTATATTTAAACCGACCATATAGGCGATAACATAATCTGCCATTAATTAGTTCGGTTATATTATAATTAAGTGAGATTGACCTAGTTAATCATATTAAATGTTTCACCCTTCCCCTATTGGAAATTTAATTACAAAACATAAAAGAAAAGTAAAGAAAATAAATTATTACTATTACTGAAAATAAAAATACATAATAAAAATACTGAAAATAAATACACACAAGATGCAATCCTCAAATTCCTATTAGAAACCTAAGGATATAAAGCAAATTAAATGGAATCAAGCTGAATTTATAAGAAAAGTTTCTGCCTACACGTTGCTGTTAGATAATTATGACCCATAGCATCACTATTTGTAAAAGACATGGTGTTTTTGTACAAATTAACTATGTGACAAAGGAAATTGCTATTTTATCATTTTGTAATTGGATTACTTGGATATATAAATGATAAAAGTGTTGGTTTCTATTAAGGTCCCAAGGATGAAATCAAGCATAAAACACATGTGAATACACAGCAAAGTATGGCGGAATCATACTCACATCGAACGGATTGGATGTTACGAAGAACAAAAAAATTTCTGCCCTCCATGAAGCTCACGGCAGTGAGGTTTCTTTGTGCTCCATTTTCGGCTTTGTCCTCCAAGAAATCTTCAAGCTCCAAGCTTACAAATGGATTCCAAGCTCACGAAATGACTTCCCTATCACCTTGTATGCCTCCTAGAGTGTGATAGCACCTTGATGATTTGCCACAAATCATCATTTTCTTCCTCCTTGCTCACGGTTTGAGCTGAAACTAGTGAGGAAAAACAGAAGCCCTTTGGGCGTAAATGGGAGAGAAGAGAAAGATGAGAGAGGTGTGGTTTTTGGCTCCCAAAAACCGTAAAATAAGAGAGAGAATGAAAATTGTGTATATACCATTTAATTTCCATAATTAATTAAGCATATACAATTTTAAATTTTCAAAAAGTCAAAGGTACAAGCCTTTTAACGTTCCAACCACCTCCATCACTATTCACATCAACTCACATCACTCAATCAAGTGACAACTTGTCATATCACTCAAAGTGACATTTGATTTGACGCTTGATGTGACTAATGATTTGACGTTTGATTTGACTTGCGTGCCTCACTCGAATTCGAAATGCGAATGCGCTCACAAACAATCCCGGGCTCGGGTTCGCTAATTCCAAATTAACGAATTTTCCGTTGCGACGCAATTAAATGATTATGCCTAGCAAAATCACTATTCACATCGCTAACGAATTAATTCTAAATTAACTCGTTCGCCCAAATTAAAATCTAATTTTAATTCCGCGTCGAAATCCAATTTCGTATAATATATCGAATATATTATTTAATTGATTAATTCCAAATTAATCGTTATCTCTATTTAAATGATATTTTATCCCAGATAAAATATCTCCTCAATTAATCCTAGATTAATTTTCTCTCTCATCGAATTAATCCCAGATTAATTAAGTGCGAGTCATACATCATCAGTGAATCTTCGGGAAGCGACCCATGAGATCCCCGGATATGTTGGCAGTAAATTCGGTCGTCGGACTATCCGAACACGTACGTACAAAGTACGACATTTATACCGATTTACAAGACAAGGTTGGCTTCTAGCAAAGCGCCATGCCTACCCAATTCTCCAGAAATATGCTTACAAGAATAAGCTATCTATCTCAGGCGTAGTATACGTAGTATCGTGTATGTCGATCCAGTATCGGATGATCACGTGCTAGGCCTGGGGCTGGAATTATGTCTGCCCCGTATGAAGCACATGTCGGATGTCTGGTAACCAGTCTCTATAATCAGATATACATGACCTTGTCATAATATCCCGATAGCTGCAGTATTTAAGAGAACCAGTCCCGTATCCTACGTGACCATCATCTCCACTGTGACTGAAGTGATACTTCCATCTTGACATCACACCCAACACACTACGATTCTCGATATATCCAGAAGAGGCGTACATAGAAACCGGTTAAAGCCCTGGACGACCAAAACCAAAGTATATTGATTGTCGCAAGTATTAGCGGTGCAAGTCTCAGGTTAAGACCAAATACACCTACCCTGATTTCGGACTTCTATAGACATATAGTCATACTACCAATGGAATTCCGAGGGGGTCTATCCAGAGAGAAGCTGTTTCCCGTACCATTGGTAAAACACAACCTCCTATTACACTTGCATGAGTATCCTATACCCAAACATATGAGAACTATGCCGTTGTGCCCTCACAACGCGCACAAGTGTAATAGTAGTCTTTTACGCATTTATCGATGTCCAATCTCGACAATGCTCTGACTAGGGATATTTAATGATTTATCCTTCGTGGACTGATACTGTCTCATATCATTCTCAGTCTAGGAAAAAATCATAGGGACCTCCTATCATTTATATATCTTGGTGATCTAATCACAAATGATAAGAGTGTAATCTCCTTTGTCACATAGTTAATTTTTATAACAACACCATGATCTGTACAAATAGTGATGCTATGGGTCATAATTGTCCAATGTCGATGGATAAGAAGTGTGTTGGATAATATGACCCATAGCGTCACTATTTGCACAGATCATTGTGTTGCTGTAGCAAATTAACTATGTAACAAGGAAATTGCACTCTCGTCATTTGTGATTAGATCACCATAGATATATAAATGAAGAGAGGTCCCTATGATTAGTTCCTGGATTGAGATGATATGAGACAGTTTCAGTCCACGAAGGATTAATCATTAAATATCCCTAGCCGTAATATTATCGAGACTGGACATCGATAATGCGGAATAGGCTAGTATTGCACTTGTGCGCGTTGTGAGGGCACAACGGCATAGTTCTCATATATATAAGTATTGGATACTTGTGCAAGTGCGATAGGAGGTCGTGTTTCACCGATGGTACGGGAAACAGCTTCGCTATGGATAGACCCTTCGGAATCCCATTGGTATTATGACTAGGCGTCTATGGGAGGCCGAAATCAAGGTAGGTGTGTATAGTCTTAACCTGAGACTTGCATCGCTAATACTTACGACAATCGGTAAACTTTGGTTTTGGTGTTGGGGGACTTTAAACGGGTTCTGTGTACACCACTTCTGGGTTTATCAGGAATCGTAGTGTATTGGATGTAATGTCAAGACGGAAGTGTCACTCCAGTCATAATGGAGATGATGTCACGCAGGATACGGTATTAGTGCTCTTAAGTGATGCGCATCCAATCGTGATATTATGACCAGGTCATGAATATCCGATTATAGAGACTAGTTACCAGACATCCGATATGTGTTTCTGACGGGGCAGACACTTATCCAGCCCCAGCCCTAGCACGTGATTATCCGATACTGGGCCGATATGCACAATACAATTGTATACTACGCTTGATACAGATCTAGATATTCTTTGATAAATATGTCCGGAGAACTTGGAAGACTTGGTGCTTTGCTAGGAGTCGACCTTGTCTCGTAAATCGGTAGAACGTAGTACTTGGTACGTACGTGATTCGGATACTCCGACGACCGTATTTACTGCCAGATTATCCGGGGATCTCATGGGTCGCTTCCCGATAATCCACCGATGACGCACAACTCGCACTCTTGAATAATCTGGGATTATATAGAAGAGAGAGAGAAAATTAATCTAGGATTAATTACGGAGATATTTTATCTAGGATAAAATATCGTCTAGAGAGAGATAACGATTAATTTGGAATTAATCGGTAAATTAATATATTCGATATATTATACGAAATTAGATTTCGACGCGGAATTAAAATTAGATTTTAATTCGGGCAAACGAGTTAATTTAGAATTAATTCGTTAGCGACGTAAATAATAATTTCGCTAGCCGCAATTATTCGATTTTATTAACGTCGCGACGTAAACTCGATATTTCGGAAATATCGAACCCGAACGCGTGAGTGCACGTGGGCCCACTTTCATTTGGAAACGTGTGGGGCCCACATGACACATGTCATATTATGCATTATTTAATTCTAATGCATTGCATGTAGATAGTGTACATTGCACTCAATGTCATTGCATGGAAATTGAGTGTTTGACACTCTAAGCCATTGCATGATTTGTGTCATAAATTTATTATTAATTTAATGAATATTATGGCATAAATATAAATTGATTTTTTGGTAACAAAAATCAATTACACAAAACACATTTTTTCTCTCATATTCTCTCATCTCTCTCACGCCCAAGTGTGGCTATTCTTCACTGGTTTTGAACCAGTTTGGGCGTGAATAAGGGAAGCCAAGAGTGGGTTTTCATGGTGAAAATTCAAGTGCTAGCACACTTACAAGTCTTGCGAAGGTGGTAGGGAGGTTCGACCATGAGACGGGATCCATCCGACGAAGCTAGGAGCTCCGTTTCTTCACTCAAATTTCTGTTTTGCAGGGCAGTGGGCTTGCTGCAGTGGCGTGAACAAGGCAGTGAGTTTCTTGGTTCGATTCGTCTTCAATTCGACATAACCGATCAATGTGAGTATTCCGCTACCTCCGTTGATGTGTTCACGCATGTTTTCATGACTTGTTTGATCTTGGGACCTTAGAATAAACCAACAAGTGGTCTTGACTTTGGCCAACAAACCACAACTTGGACAAGACACCAATATTAACAAAGCCTTCGTGATTCAACACATCATTGACGGACAAAGGCCTTGACTTTGGCCAACAAGCCAATGCCAGTCTCGGATCTTGAGTGAGAATTACTCAATGGAAGGAAATACGCTTAATATTTTGCGAGGGTTTTTTGAGTGCAAATTGGCAACCAATTTATTATCTTTGTTAAGGTCTCATCATCATACACCCTTAAACATGCATTCTAAACACATAATAAAGCGCGTATATAAAATAATAATGATATGCGGATGGATACTTTACACATTGATCCTAGATCAAATCTCTCCATTTCTCTCTCCCGCTAGCACATGTATTTACTTCTACCCGTTACACTACACTTCTAAAGAAACCTCATTTACATTGAGGGGATATAGGTGAAAAGAGAATACAAAGAATAATGAGGTAATAAGGCTGGACACGGAGGTCTAATTTAATAAATCAATTTATTACAACAATTATTAAAATTGTCCCACCCATCTAATATCCATCCGATATACATTATTCATGCATCGCAACCATGTATTCACACAAGCATGTTATCAATCAATCTAATCAAATTAATTAATCTGATAATTAGTGACCATCCAATGTTCAAACAACGATTTGATTTTGCTCGAGTCAAACTCGTTTTGCGAATAAGTACTCAAAGTACGAATTCTCGAATTAAATTAAACTACATAATTAAATCCAATTCAATTTGTATTTAATTCTAATTCACTTTTCAATTCCAAATTAAATATTACACTTTATTAATAAACCTTTACGACTTAGATTCCAAATTAATCGTTACGGGTCTCAAAGCCCGATTAATATCCAATATTAATTTAATTAAAGTCTAATGGGCTTTTAATTAATTCTTGAGGCGTGGACTTTTGGTCAACTCGGGTCAAACCCAATAACCAAAGTCCAATCCGGGAGTTACCCCATAAGCCCAGAAATCAATTTAGGCCCATTAGGCCCAATTAAACTTTAAAGGTCCATTAGTCGCATTTGAGCTTTATGGATGCGGTTTTGGGCCCAATTGGATTCAACCAATTTAGCCTAAACCCAACTTGGTACAACCAAGCCCAATAAGCCCAATTACAACACAACAAGCCCAAATCCAATTTAAGCCCATTTAATTTAATTCCAAAAATTCCAAATTTCTCAATTAAATTACCAAAATGTATATCATTATTAATTAACTAAATCAATATTTCCAAAACACAAATTAGCCTAATTAATCATGCTTATCAACAACAAAACATGTCCTACACATTTTATCAAAAATCAAACCCAATTCACATGCTTCAAAGTCTCGGCCAAGGAGGGGATTTTATGTCCAAATCAAATTCAATCCAATTAAATTCAATTCAACATTAAATCAATATTCCCAATTGATTTCCAACACATCCAATGATCAAAAATCAAAAAATCCAAGACATTAGGGTTCATTGTATTTTCGGCCAACACAAAAATTTGGGGAAATTTGTTCCAAACAACATTTCATCAAATTGATCCAATCAATCATCAATTAAAACACATTTAAGCATACTAATTCATCCAATTTCATTAATCATGCTCAAAATCAATTTTACCCAAATTTTAACCCTACATTTTTTTTATGCTCAATATTGGCTCTGATACCATTGTTGGTTTCTATTAAGGTCCCAAGGATGAAATCAAGCATAAAACACATGTGAATACACAACAAAGTATGGCGGAATCATACTCACATCGAACGGATTGGATGCTACGAAGAACAAAAAAATTTCTGCCCTCCATGAAGCTCACGGAAGTGAGGTCTTCTTTGTGCTCCATTTTCGGCTTTGCCCTCCAAGAAATCTTCAAGCTCCAAGCTTACAAAATGGATTCCAAGCTCACGAAATGACTTCCCTATCACCTTGTATGCCTCCTAGAGTGTGCTAGCACCTTGATGATTTGCCACAATCATCATTTTCTTCATCCTTGCTCACGGTTTGAGCTGAAACCAGTGAGGAAAAATAGAAGCCCTTTGGGCGTAAATGGGAGAGAATAGAGAGATGAGAGAGGTGTGATTTTTGGCTCCCAAAAACCGTAAAAAAGAGAGAGAATGAAAATTGTGTATATACCATTTAATTTCCAAAATTAATTAAGCATATACAATTTTCAATTTTTAAAAGCCAAAGGTACAAGCCTTTTAACTTTCCAACCACCTCCATCACTATTCACATCAACTCACATCAGTCAATCAAGTGACAACTTGTCACATCACTCAAAGTGACATTTGATTTGACGCTTGATATGACTAATGATTTGACGCTTGATTTGACTTGCGTGCCTCACTCGAATTCGAAATGCGAATGCGCTCACAAACAATCCCGGGCTCGGGTTCGCTAATTCCAAATTAACGAATTTCCGTTGCGACGCAATTAAATGATTATGCCTAGTAAAATCACTATTCACATCGCTAACGAATTAATTCTAAATTAACTCATTCGCCCAAATTAAAATCTAATTTTAATTCCACGTCGAAATCCAATTTCGTATAATATATCGAATATATTATTTAATCGATTAATTCCAAATTAATCGTTATCTCTCTTTAAATGATATTTTATCCCAGATAAAATATCTCCGTAATTAATCCCAGATTAATTTTCACTCTCATCAAATTAATCCCAAATTAATTAAGTGCGAGTGATACGTCATCGGTGAATCTTCGGGAAGCGACCGATGAGATCCCGGGATATGTTGGCAGTAAATTCGCTCGTCGGACTATCCGAACACGTACGTACCAAGTATGACGTTTATACCAATTTACAAGACAATGTTGGCTTCTAACAAAGCGACATGCCTACCCAATTCTCCAGAAATATGCTTACAGGAATAAGCTATCTATCTCAGGCGTAGTATACGTAGTATCATGTATGTCGATCCAGTATCAGATGATCACGTGCTAGCCCTGAGGCTGGAATTGTGTCTGCCCCGTACGAAGCACATGTCGGATGTCTGGTAACTAGTCTCTATAATCGGATATACATGACCTTGTCATAATATCCCGATAGCTGCAGCATTTAAGAGAACCAGTCCCGTATCCTACGTGACCATCAACTCCACTATGACTGGAGTGATACTTCCGTCTTGACATCACACCCAACACACTACGATTCTCGATATACCCAGAAGAGGCGTACATAGAAACCGGTAAAGCCCTGGACGACCAAAACCAAAATATATTGATTGTCGCAAGTATTAGCGATGCAAGTCTCAGGTTAAGACCAAATACACCTACCCTGATTTCGGACATCTATAGACACATAGTCATACTACCAATGGAATTCCGAGGGGGTCTATCCAGAGCGAAGCTGTTTCCCGTACCATCGGTAAAACACAACCTCCTATTACACTTGCATGAGTATCCTATACCCAAACATATGAGAACTATACCGTTGTGCCCTCACAACACGCACAAGTGTAATACTAGTCTTTATACATTTATCGATGTCCAATCTCGACAATGCTCTGACTAGGGATATTTAATGATTTATCCTTCGTAGACTGATACTGTCTCATATCATTCTCTATCCAGGAAAAAATCATAGGGACCTCCTATCATTTATATATCTTGGTGATCTAATCACAAATGATAAGAGTGCAATCTCCTTTGTCACATAGTTAATTTGTACAACAACACCATGATCTGTACAAATAGTGACGCTATGGGTCATAATTGTCCAACAAAAAGTCCATATGATTAGTTACGGATTAATAAGATATGAGACATTATTAATCCATGAACGGTTTAATCATTAAACATCCATAGTCGTAGTATTATCAAGATTGGACATCGATAATGCAGAATAGACTAGTATTACACTTGTGCGCGTTATGGAAGCTTAACGACATAGTTCTCATATATTTAAGTATTTGATACTTATGCAAGTGTGATAGGAGGTTCTGTTAGCCATTGGACCGGGAACAGCTTCGCTCTGGATAGACCCCTCAGAATCCCATTGATAGTATGACTATGTGTTTATGGGAATCTGAATCAGGGTAGGTATATGTTGTCTTAACCTGAGACTTGCATCGCTAATACTTGCGACAATCAGTACGCTTTGGTTTTGGTCGTCCGGAGCTTTAACGGGTTCTGTGTACGCCTCTTTTGGGTTTACTAAGAATCGTAGTGTATTGGGTGTGATGTCAAGATGGAAGTATCACTTCAGTTATATGGAGATGATGATCACGCAGGATAAAGAACTAGTACTCTTAAATGCTGCAGCTATCGGGATAGTATGACTAGGTCATGATTATCCGATTACAGAGACTAGTTGCTAGTGATCCGATATATGATTCGTATGGGGCAGACACAATTCCAGCCCTAGCCCTAGCATGTGACATCTGATACTGGATCGTATTACGCAATACTTTGTATACTATGCCTGATACAAATTATATATTCGTCGTTGAATATTTCTGGAGAATTGGGTAGGCACAGTGCTTTGCTAGAAGCCAAACATGTCTTGTAAATCGGTGAGAACGTGGTACGTGGTACGCACATGTTCGGATAGTCCGATGACTGCATTTACAGCCAGCATATCCTGGAATCTATTGGGTTGCTTCCCAAAGATTCACCAATGACATTTGACTCGAATAGAATTAATCTGGGATTAATTATGAGAGAGAAAATTAATCTGAGATTAATTGCGGCAAGAATTTATCTGGGATTAAATTCATCTAGAACAGAGAACGCGATTAATTTGGAATTAATCGATTAAATAATATATTGGATATATTAATTGAAATTGGATTTCAATGCGGAATTAAAATTGGATTTTAATTCGGGTGAACGAATTAATTTGGAATTAATTCGTAAGCGACTTTAGTAATAATTTTTCTAGACATTATTATTTAATTAAATTGGATTTAATTACGTCACAACGGAAAATTCGTTTAATCGGATTAAACGAACCTGAGCCCAAAATGTGTTGTGTAAGCCAACTTGAATTTTGAATTTAAAGTGGTGGGACCCACTAACTTACATCACTTTTCACAAAGTTGATGGAAGTAGTTGGATGCATTTAATGCATTTTTCTTTCCAACACACTTAGTTTTGGTTTTTGGAAAACATAACACACCAATTTTTACAAAATTGAAAACCACTCTTTCTCTCTTCCTTCTCTCTTTGTTGTGAGCATTGTTCTTCCTTGGGGAAATTTTACTTCACAAATTGTACAAGCTAGCACTTAAAGGAGTTAAATTAAGGTGATAGGGAAACTCACTCAAGAGTTTTGAACTCAACAAAAGGCTTGGAGCTTCAACATACAAAGAAAGAATTTGAAATCTCTCATCAGATCAAAGTGAGTATTTTCGCAACTCCACTTCTTATTCACACTAGAATCATGTTTAGGATCCTTGGGAAATGTTGGACACACTAACAGTCGCGACGCGTAAAGGTCTGCACGTCGGGACACCTGAGCTAGCAACGCGACAGACACAGTTTGCTTTTGGAGGTGACACATGGCACGCGGCAAATTTCGATCCACTGAGATATTGACACGTGGTTAGAATGTGATTCGCAGTGTGGCTGATGTGTCAGACACATGGCTGACACGTGGCAGAGAGTGACTCGGCATGTGGCTGATGTGTCATACACGTGGCTGACATGTGGCACGCGGTTGATGTGGTCCATTTCGATGATGACACGTAGCATGCGTATTGTCGACAACACATGATGATGACATGTGTCACGGCGCACGTTAGCAGATTTGCTGTGATGTTGATATGTGGCAGACACACATTAGCAAGTGTGCATGTTAGCAAACTTCTCTTATTGTTACACGTGTCCGATGCACGTTAGTGGCGCATTTTAGTAAACGAAGCATTTTAGCACGGTGCATTTTAGTAAATGGTGCATTTTAGCAGGAAATTTACATTTTTGCCCTTTTTGTCCGTTTTTCGCAGTTTTGGCCCCGAATTGCTTCTAGTAAGTCCTGAACCCTTATTTATCTACAAAATAACACAAAACACATCAAAACATTCACAAAACCCAAGAAACTATACAAAATATTAGGTTAAAGGAGTGGGAAATAGTGATATATTTTCTACTAATCAATCTCATATTGTCCATTTGTCTTGTTTACTTTGATTACTATTGTACCTTCAAACTTAATGTATGTTTGATGCACAAAATGATTTAAGTCTGAATTTAGTAATCTAAATAGTCAATAGAGAGTAAATAAAGAGGGTACTTTATTTGTGGTTTATCTATAACTGCGGTCCATTGTATACTTGTATGATGACCTTGATCCAGGATCGTTCATGTAGTAACATGGGAATGGAGGCACCTTGTATGATGAGATCATATAGGATTGGACTCAGATAAATACGAATTTCTTTTAATATCCGTTAACAGGAGAAATTCATTTTATCTAATAGATGGTCATATATGGGTTCGATCTTAATCATGAATGTACTACGAACTGCTGCATGACAGAATATGTCATTTGATTTACTATGGTGAGGTTGGTGTTGCATTCCCGCCCAATAACTACGTATTTATTGGTGAGGTTTTCTATGTAGCTGGGAACGTTTTACATAGATATGGAATTCACTTCTTCTTATGAGAAGCAGAAGAGTATCTCTTTTAAGAGTTGATTCGGGACTTGAACAATTTGAGCGCTCAACGTTTCTATTACGAATAGAAAGTTTTCTGTTCATAATCGTTATGAATTAATTGTTCATTATAGAATCAATGGTGCTTAAGAGACAAAATATTTAGAGGGGTTTAATAGACTTTTGACCTGGCTCTATTTATG